>JADLZL010000665.1:0-21885 GCA_015844335.1 Chrysopogon serrulatus
AATTCATATGGTGTTTTTCGGCACCGACTTGCTCGATGCAGCGATTAAGTATATGAATGGCGGTTTTTAGTGCCCCCATCCATAAACTAACCGGTAACGTGGAGTAACTTATCATGCTTCTTACCATATCCATTAGGGTACGGTTTCGTCTTTCAGCCACTCCATTCTGCTGAGACTCCCCCGATGTGGAGTACTGAGCGACTATACCATTTTTCTGTAGGAACTTTGCAAAGGGTCCAGGAATTTAGCCATATGGGGTATGTCACCTATAGTACTCTCCACCACAGTCTGAGCATACTATTTTGATTTTCAAATCGTATTGATTTTCAACTTCGGCCTTAAATATTTTAAATTTATCCAATGCTTCTGATCTTTCTCTAATTGGATAAATATAGCCGTAGCGAGAGTAGTCATCCGTGAACGTTATAAATGAATCATAACCATCCACACTTTTCACAAGAAACGGACCATAGATGTATGTGTGAATAATTCTAATACTCCCGTGCTTCGTTTGGCATCTTTCTTCACTGCAAATGCCCCTCTCCCAACATATACGCGGCAACGGAAATCAGAATCGTTGCTCTCTAATCTATTCCCATCCCCACGTCCCACCCTCTCTCTTACATTAATTAATATAAAGCGTTGGCCCATTAGCCCAGCCCGTGCAAAACAGTTCTCGCTTGAGCAGATTAGGTTTCCACCTCCTCCGCACTTCTCCTGTTAGGCGGCAGCGATGGCGACGGTTGCCGCTGCAAGACTCGAGTATCTCATCTATGGATCTGCCCTCACGGCGTCGTCCTCCTGTCTACTCCAGCATCGTCCTCCTGTTTGTGCCATTGTTCCCTTGGTAAAAACCTGCGTCAGGGCCTGCCCTCTACGGTGATTCGCGACACCTGCATCAGGGCCTGCATCTCCCCTTCAAGTAAGAGGATCCGAATGCATCTCCCCTCCCCTTCAAGTAAGAGGATCCGAATGTATTATCCCTGCCCTGCTATGACCTATGAGTTTACATGATTAGATATGGATTTGTCATTTTTTTTGGTCCATTGTGTTCCCTAATCCGCCTCCACCATATCTGCTGATAGCTAGGTCCCAATCACCTTTGGTGTCCTCTCAAGCGCAGATCTATTGTATCACCCTCTTCTGATTGGATCTGGTTGATGCTGCTGACCAGTTAATTAATTCGTTTATGCTTGTGTGTTTGGTAAATTGGTCACAATTGCTGTCTCATGAATGAGTTGCAGATTAAGATCCACTACCTGGCACTCCAGAAATGGGGGCCAATGGTTTGGTAAGTCCTGCATCTCTATTCCATAATGTTTCCCTCTTCGATTTTTTAGATGTTTTGTGATATGACTTATGAGATAACTAAAGAACAATCTTTAAGAAATTAATTAAGGTCTGGCAAGGTAGGTAAAGTTGTCCATATATTGGCACTGCTTGATTGTCCCATTTAGTTGTATATGCTTGCTGATCTGATATTTCCATGGCTGTCTAAAATTTTTCTGTTTGTTCATGATGATGACAACTCAGTCATGTACAGGAGATGGATATATGGATCTTATTCTTCTGTAGTTGTAATATGCACATAATTATCTAACATGACATGTAATGCAACCTCCATGGTAGTGCTAAGACATAACCAATAACAGTACTGTACCATGGAAAAGATCTTTGGTACTCTGATTTATATTGTCGACATCCAAAGGAGCACTCTTGTTTATGTTTTTTTAGATTTGATTAACTAAATAGCTTTTCTGTAGTCTTAACTTGGCAAATTAGAGCTTTTTAACCATTTCCAATTTATTTTTGCTTGGCTATTTTATTAGTTCAAATTTAGCTCTACTTCTTTTACATAAGGCTTGTTGTACAAATCAAATGGATAGTATTACTTGAGACATCAAGATATTGTCTGATTATTTAAAGCCATTTGTTGTGGGAGAACAATTCAGGGCATAGATCGACCTACAACTACAAGAACTATGGTCATCAGGCAAGAGCTATCAAGTATCAACTGAACCATGGAACTAATTAATAGGTAACTTTATATTCTTATTCATATTTTTTAACTGCAGCTGATCCTTGTCTCACTATTACTGTAATAACCCCCATCGTAACTGAAACCACGTATCAGCTTTTTTAGAACATACTGCATATTGAAGTGTCAGCAGCTTTCGGCACTGTCTCTGGGGTCATGGGCATGCTGAGCATAGCCGGTAAATTAAAAGAATGCTGCCTTCTTCGATTTTTGTCAGTTTCTTTTATTTTTAATTATTCAGAAGCATTCCTCTTTTGCTTTTTCTGTTGTATATGCACATTATTGTTGTGGCTTTGCGGATAGATGATTTTTATCCTTGAGCAGTTTGATTCATTTAGGAGAATCACTCCATAATCCTTTTCCAATATTACCAGAACATAATTGAACTAGTGTTACTTTATAGTACAGTTTTTCTAATCTGATTCAATTTATGTTCATGTATTTCTTTTGGAACTAGTTTTCTTGATAATGTGCAAGTATCATATAACACCTAATAAATAGTAGATGTACATATATTTTTACGAGTATTATACTCAAATGCTTTTTATATAGGTACTATATTTTTGCTCTTATTTTCCATGCAGGACTGATGAAACTCACTGGTGAGGAATGGCTGGCTGGTGGCATTCTAGAGGATTTCTTTGTTTCTTATATTTTTATTTCCACATGATCATGTGTGTGAATAAAAAATTGTGCCATGGATTTTTTCGGCACTCATTGTAATATCCAACAATTGATTCTTAATATATATACAAGTGTTCTATTCTCCCCTTTGATGCAATCAACACATTGTTTTAAATCTGAAAATTCTAAGTGTGGAAGAATCGATTCTTTCACTAAACATTCTATTCTCCCCCTCAAAATATGGCCTAAGCGACAATGCCATAATTTCGAAGAGACGTTATCATTTCTCTTCCGCTTCTTACTTTGATTTGTAGATGTGGAGGCATTCACATTCTCAACAGAATTCATATTTTCAGCAATAGATAGCAAATAAAGTTTGTCTTGTCGGAAGGCAAGACCAACATATTCATTATTAATAAGTATCTTACATTTGCCATTTCCAAAATGACAATCAAATCCATCACCATCAAGTTTCAAAACACTTATTAAATTTCTACGCAAAGAGGGAACATAGAGTACATCATTAAGCCTAAGTACAAAACCATTCTTTAATTCTAAAGAAAGATCTCCAATGGCTTCAATATCGGCTTGCACTCCATTCGCAACTTTAATTGTTCTTTCTCCTCTTCGCAGAGTTATCCTCCTACTTAGCCCCTGCATCGAATTCACAACATGAATAGTTGCTCCAGAATCAATCCACCAAGTGGTTTTCGCATAACATAAATACAAGGATTCATCTACAAATGTGATAAAATCATCACCTCTTAAGCATAGATTTCAGGAATGTTGGGCAGTCTCTCTTGTAGTGGCCCCTCTTATAGCAATACTTGCACTGATCTTTCTCAGCATCGCCATAGGGGTTGTACTGCCGCTGGTTCTTAGAGTTCGAAAGGGCTTTTCCCTATGGCTTGGAGGGAGATTCATTCTCACCCTAGGGTTTTCCCTAGTGTTTCTGGTTCCGAGGCTTCTGATTTTTATAAAAGTTCTTCTTCTTGTTGTCCTTCACATAGTGAGCAGAGTCACCGTGTGAGGACTTGAGCCTCTCCTCCTCTTGAGTGCATATTCCAATGAGCTTCTCAATATCCTATTTCTCTGGCTGCATGTTGTAGCACACAACAAAAGTTTCATATTCCCTTGGCAGAGAGTGGAAGATCAGATGGATAAGGAACTCATCCTTGATTCCCAAATCCATTGGCTTCAACTTTGCTGCCATGGTGCTCATTTCAAGAATATGCTCTCTTATGCCACCACCAATGTATTTCTTAGTCACTAGTTTCTTGATCGGTGTTTTTTGTGGCCTTGAAAGACCCGAAGAAACCGATTCTTCACCTTTTTCGGTATTCAATGGCGGTGACACATTTCGGGATTGACCCCCGATGGCTTCGTCTATGGTAGCCTTAGCCACCATGAGGCACTTACGGTTGGAGAGAATCCATTTCTGTGTTCAAGGTCATATTTCATTCTTTTCGGTTGCATGATCACTTATTTGCCGGGCGGTGAAATCAGCATCAGATTCATTGGCTTCCCTCACCGGGTCCTCAGGAGCAATGGGACACTGTGTGGTGATAGCCACGTCGACCTCTCCCAACGCAAGCTCCGGTTCGTACTTCTCCCGCCAGACTCGATAGTTGCTCCTATCGAGCAACGGGATGTTGCTGATGTTCAGCATAGCTTTGCCTCCTGAAATCATTTCAAATAAAGTGAGAAACATTTATGCATAAGAGAAATTACATGCTTTAACTCAATGTTGGTCAAATTTAAAACATACAACAACAAAATTCTCTATACAGAAATTCTACATCACCGTTGGGTAGAAGTAAAATTAATGCATAGTTTTCATCATCAACAAAACATTATAATATTGTTATTAACATCATTGGTCAGAAAATAACAACACTATAATTCATCAAATTTATCGAGAAAATCAGAATTTTGCTCAAAATTAAATTATCCCGTTGGTTCAAACTTAATTTGAGATTAATAAATTCAATATTATTAATTAAAAACATTTAAATTCTAAATTTCATAATTCAATTTTCCGAAACATTTGACATATTTTCCTTTTTTTGGGTAACATTATCGTTGGATAAAATTTACATAGAAAATTTGCTTCAAAATTCTATTCAAAATCCTTCAAAACCCATAAATATAGCTTACGGAAAAAAAAAAAAATGTAATTCAATTCGTTGTTCTTTCAATTTGGCCTGGAGGCCTATCGCCCACGCTCACGCTCTTCTGAGCAGCGCTTGCCAGGCGGCCTGCCAAGGCCCACGGCGGCCCAACAGCCGAAACAGCCCGCGGCCATATGGCCCATGCCGGCCCAGCTGCGCCGACCGATCGCCGACAGCCGTTCGATCTAGGGTCAGTGGATCGGACGACTGGGAGCACATTTCGGAGGATCAAAACCCCTCTCCCAGTCGAGGCCCCAAACCCTAGCCACCATTTTCTCCTCCCCTACGTTCTTTCACCGCGCTATTTTTGTTCTCCTCGGGTTCGATTGGGGGTGTTGTTCACCGATCCGTTACGGATCGATCAGTTTCTTTCGTTTTTCAATTCCCTGGACACTAGATCCACTCACTAGTGGCTTCATTGATACCATTGATAGTTTCACGGATCGATTTAGCAGTGGAAGTAGTGGGGAAACAATTTCACGGTAGAAGTATATTTGATTCACAGTATACATGTACATGTAGTATACCCTAAACACGATCTACTCTAGAGAATGACAACAGAGAGGGTAGTAGTTTAGACCTTCGAATGTCGCCGTCGGTGCTGCCGGTGCGAGAGGTGCTGGGGCGCTGCCGTTGGTGTCGGCGTCATTCGCTGATGGCGCCATCGAGTTGGTGAAGAGTGATGGCGCAGTGGCGGCGGCGTAGACATCGAGGTGGTGCTGGTGCCGACGTCGGAGGGTCTTCCCGTCGCTGGCAGCGCACCCGGATCGGACTAGGGTTTAGGAGTGTCGGTGTGGGGTCTGTCGGCTCAGGTGAACCTCGTGCAGAGTGCCCCGGCCCCCACCTTCCTTTATAGCGCTGTGCAAAGGAGGCCCACCAACCATTAGGGTTGGGCGCCCCCAATCAGGGCGCGAGAACAAGGCCCAAAGGCCGTTGGGCCTAATGGCACTAGGAGATCAGCCTAACAGGATCCAAGATCAAAGGTGGAGGCCTTAGGTGTGTAGGAGATTTTCAGGTAACAGGTCCACCGATCAGATTTTAGTTTGGGGGCCTTAGGTGTGCAGCAAAGTTCTTCAGACATTTATGATTTTTGTTCCTGCTGGTCCTGAAAAGAACCGAGCGCTCCCATCCGAAAATAAATACCAGGAAATAGAAAGCAAGAAGGCGAACGAAAACTGACTCTCAGCGATGGCGAGGGTTGACAGTGAGGAAGCTCTCCTCGCTACTGGCGGATCCAAGGAGAATCTGGACGTGCGAGAGGAGGTGAAGAAGCAGCTATGGTTGGCGGGGCCGATGATAATCGGAGGGCTCCTGCGCTACGTGATCCAGATGATCTCTGTCATGTACGTCGGTCACCTCGGTGAGCTACCACTCGCTGGCGCCTCCATGGTCAACTCCTTCGCCACCGTCACCGGCTTCAGCCTGCAGGTATGAACCTTCCTGCTGACCTTCCTACGTCCATGGTTTTCTCTATGCCTCATTTACATGGCTAATCTATACGCAATGCAGTGTCTGAAATCAATTAGTTTATTACACGATGGGAATTCCATCGTTTCCATATACTAAATCATCCAGTTATCATGCAAATCCTTCCACAATTTTTATTCTTACTGATGCCATCTTCTAGCGAGAGGTACTTGACCTGCTTCATGAAAACTCTTCTTCATTCTTTAAATATTTACTGCTAAATATGTTTACATTTTACTGATAACAGAAGGTATAAATTATTGCACAATTACTTGGTATTTCGAATCAGATTCCATACCATGGCCAGAGGCATGTTACTTTAACTTATACAATCCGGTCATTGATAGAATAGAAATGCTACTTACCGGCTGTTCGACATGCGTCGGACACGCCCCACAGGGCCCAGGCCCACTCCACTTTTTCCTTTACCCCGCCGCACACTCTGTCCGTGATAAAACAAAAAAAAAAAAAGCGTCCTTTCTTGTCTCTTCCTCTTCCTCCTCCCTCTCGCCGCAGACTCCTCACTGCTTTCTCGCTCGTCCCCGGTGCGCACCGCTCGCTCACACGCTCGGTGGCCCACCCCCACAGTGCGTGCCGCTCGTTCCCTCTCGTCCCACGCGTCTCCCGCTCCCTCCCTATCTCCGGCGCTACGGGCGTGGCTCGTCAAGCGCCGCCCACCGGGGCGAGCCGAAGACAGTGCTAGCGGCGCTGGATGGTGGTGTGGTGCTCACTTGCGATGCGGTGCTGGATGTTAATGGCACTCGCATTTAGCTGCTCGCCGCCAGTTCCCACCCTGATGGTCTGAATCGACTGCCCCTATTCTGTGTTGTAAATATATTGTTTAGGGTGTTCCAGATGTTTTATAGGTACGTTGTGGTTGGTTCAAAATGGATGTTGAAAAGGTAGATAAGAGGATGTTGCCCTTAAAAATGTATGTTGCAAGTGTTTCAAATGTATGTTGCAAGCGCTTGTTCAAAAAGTTTTATCTGTTTCGAGACGTATATTACAATCGGTTTTTATTTTGATGTTGTATATGTTTTACACATATGTTGTGACAAGTATGTTATAAATGTTTCAGATGTTTCAGTCTTATGTTTACAGGAAGTGATTTTCATGTTGCAAGCGGTTTATTTTTGAATATTTCATGTGTTCTACACACATGTTGCAAAAGCCATATTTCAAATGTTTCATCTTTTATTTTTCTCATGTTGTAAGTGTTGTTATGTTTTGTTCGGCTGGGAATGGGAGGCGCTAGGGCCCGGTGAATGGAGGTGTCGTGCCTGGGGCCGTGGATGGGAGACGTTGGGGGTTGGCGAACAGGGGTGCTCATCACCAGTCACTCATCTCAGACTGTTGAGTGCCGTCTACACAGAGAAGGAGAGCGGAGTGCGTGCGTTCAGAGAGAGCAGGGGTGGACGAGGCCGGAGTTGAGAGAGGAGGCACTGGGGTGGACGAGGCTAGAGTTGAGCCTCGTTGAGAGAGGAGGCTCGAGGGTGCACGAGGCGGGAGTTGAGAGAGAGGAGGGAGCGGGGATGGCGGCACGGGGGCCGGTTGGGGGGGGCAGCATGGGTGGAGTTGAGAGAGGAGGGGGGGGGGGGCGAACGGGGGACAGAGGCGCAGGTGGATGACAGGATGAGGGTGTTCGGCGTCCTCGCATCCCGCTTCCTCTTTTCTTGGGTTGGCTTTGGACCATCTTTCCCCCTCTTTCTTCTTCTTCTTTCCGAACTTCGATGTTTATACCCTTGACCATGTCAAACACCTTTTGCCCATACCTTGTTCTTTCCGGCTCGTCGGTTTGAGGTTCGGCCTTGTTGTCAAAAGTACTTGATTCATCATAGGTCTCCGATACACTGTGCTTTTTTGAGAGGAATCGTCTTTCCTCATATACACCATCTTCTTGGATGCAGCAAGGTAAGTGTAGCGGTACCATCAATGCAAACTACACAACCGGTCTTACCTTTAATCTGCCCCGACGGTGAAAAAAGACCGAGGTAGTGATGCGTAATGGTGACAAATATGATGGCCTTCGAGTGAAATCCTTCTTTAGGAACGCATCCATCATTTTGACCCCCTTTTCCCATAGAAACCGCATGTCCTCCATAAATGGCTCTAGAAAGACATCTATATCATTTCCAGGCTGCTTCGGTCCAGATATAAGCATGGTTAGTAGAAGGTACCTATTATGATAGAGATTCGTAAGAGGGCTGTTATTATACAAATTGGTGAGAACAACTTTCACAGACACCGTCCCGGTCTAAGATCCAAATAAGTACCTGCGCTTGTGACATAGATGGGGAGGTAAGTTGTAGATGGTGAGGATGACCGGCCAGGTGCTGTGGGAGCTACTTAGGTCACCAAACGGATTCATCCCATCAGTACTTAGCGCGAACGGACGTTCTCGGCCTCGTCACCAAACTCCGAGGAACTTGTCGTTGAAACGCTTCCATTGCTTGCCATCAGAGGGATGTCGAAGCTTGCCATCACCCTTCGTGCGTTCGGCTGATGCATGCCAAGACATGAGCTTGGCATCATCCGGGTTCCCGAATATCGCACGCAAGCGATCGATCACGGGCAAGTACCACACAGATAGGGCGGGACTTTTTCTACTCATATAACCCTCTTCTTCCTGGTCCTCTGGAGGCGGGGACTGCTTCTTTATCGTCTTCATCTTCTTCTTTGGCACTCTTGAGGTGGGTCCATCGTCAGCGGCGTCCGTTCGACAACCAGCATTCCTCTTGTAACGGCTCGCACCGCAAAGTGAGGACAACTCGCAAGTTCTCATACCGGCCCCGATATAAAAATAAATGGTTTGGACATGCATGGAACTTTTTAAGTTTCATCGCCATCGGCCCGATCGCCTTCTTTGCCCGATAAGTATTGATGGGCACCTTGTTACCCTCAGGGAATGTGTCGGCCGAGGATACGTAATGTGTCGTTGAAGCTAGTGTCGGACCACCCATGGCGAGCCTTGAGCATCAAGCATCGAAGATTGAAACGTAACGCCGTCCAATGCTTCGGATAACCATTGTCTGAGGGGATCTATTGCCGCCTGCTTCATCTCCCCTGAAGTTTTCTAGCCACTTAGGATTCCCAAATAAGATGTCATCCTGGTCTTGGCAAGTTAGCGATTCTATCGAAGAGGTCCACATCTTCGGGGTCCAACACCTCCATTTGGATTACCACCATCGTCATTTTGCGTGTCCTCCTCCTGCCTGTAGTAGATCTTCAATCGTGATGTAATCATGATGCACATCATTGTCACCGCCGCCCGATGCTTTGGCTGCCGATACTTCATGTTGTTCTCCATTTCCTCCGTCAATCACCGCCTCGTCGTTGTCGTCGACGACTTGTTTTCTCTAGATGAGCAAGTGGTAGTGGCACTCGGATCGATTCACCGTGATACTTCCAGACCTTATAATCTTTAACGAAACCAAACCGCACTAAGTGAGATTGCACCACGCTCTCTCTATGTGCCAAAGCAAATTCTTACAGCTATTGCACGGACAAATTATGAAATCTCGACCCACACTTCAGGCGATGCTTTGTCGCCGCAGAATGAACTTTCTCTTCACATGATCCAAGAAAGATGGATCTAGCCTTGATCCCTTGTACATCCAATCCCTTGCCATCCGCAACCTTGCACACGTACCATAAACATATATAAGGATGGGAGCCAAAAAAAAAATACATGTATCTAAATCTAGATCTAAAAGAAAAGAGAAAAGAGGGAGAAAGAGAGAGGAAAAGAGGAGAGGAAAAGAGAGAATGAACAAAAGAGAGAAAAAGAGAGGGAAAGGTGGGGTTTTGAAGAGTAAGAATCAACCTATTGTGGTGCCACCTTTCACAAATTCAAGGGTTCTTTCTCCTTAGGAGATGGTTCTTTATCCTCCACTTAGATCTAGATCTAGATGTAGGGGAAAGAGAGGAGAGGAAAGAGGGAAAGAGAGAAGAAAAGGAGGGTTGGAGGGTAAGAATTGAGCTCTTGCGTTGCCCCTTTGCCTATTCCAAGAGCAAAACTTCTCCCCCTAGAAAATATACAATTTTTGCGGTTTTGGAGCTCAAAACCCGCAAAAATGGAGGAGAAGCCGCGGGGAAGAAGAAGGAAGGTGCTGGCTATATAGAGCGAGAGTTAACCGAGGCGGTTTTTGTTATAAAACCGCCTCGGTTAACTGTATATTAAGCGAGGCGGTTTGTGTTACAACAACAGCCTCGGTTAATACATTAACCGAGGCGGTTTTTATAAACAACCGCCTCGGTTAATGGTTATTAACCGAGGCGGTTATCGTTGCAAAACCGCCTCTGTTAATATATTAACCAAGGCGGTTACGTTAGAGTAACCGCCTTGGTTAATAGTCATTAACCGATAAAAACCGCCTCGGTTAATATATTTTCCGAGGCGGTTATTGGGGCTGGACATTGACTCGGTTGGGAATCATTAACCGAAGCGGTTTTTTCCTAAAACCGCCTCCGAGCTCATTTTTCAAGTGCCTTGCAAAATCTTTTGTGTAGTAGTGAAACCCATGCAAACTACGGTAAAAAAAGTCATCTAAATTCACTAAACAATTCACACATGTAGATGATATGATGATACACAATCTTGCAAAATATCTTGTCTAAACTCGATTTCGTTTGTGAGATATAAAAATAAAAAATTTCTATCAAATCATCTGGACAGCTTTCTGGCTTGAAATTTATTATTTTTATATCTCACAAAGGAATTCGAGTTTCGACAAGATATTTTATAAGGTTGTGTATCATCATATCATCTACATGTGTGAATTTTTAGGTGAATTTAGATGACTTTTTTTACTGTGGTTTGCACAGGTTTTCATGGAAAGTTAGTTTGCACTAGATACATTCCCAATCTATAAGCATGGTCTTTATGTTCATTAATCATGGTAACAACTAAACAAGATGGTGATATGGAACTGGAATCGAGATATGAAGAGGTGTGATAACAATGCAAGTTGATAAAGGAGAAAGAAGACATGATTAGAAAAAAATGATTTCGAAGAAGCTACCCATTTTAAAAATGGTTTTATGTATATTGTCTATGATTTGACAGGCATATATAAAAACCCATACCATTGATTTTTATAAGATATGTTCTATCCGTGTTATCCATTAATAATAAAGGAGTAGAGTTAGCACGAGGCACAACCGCACAATGATTACGGCTTGCAGCTAATAGCTGACTGCCAGTGGGTGATAAAAACATATTGGTTAATTTGTTAGCTATTAATCAATAGATGTCTATTCGTTCGCCAGTTTACAATCCTTTTTGCACCTGCTGCTCCCAAAAAGATGGTTTCAACAATTTTGATAGTGTGTAAAATTTACCACAAATTCTTGAAGTTATCTCCAGGTGTCATATAGGCCCCCAAAAAGTCTTATAAAGCCAAAGGATGGGCTCTAAATCGGCCTATAACTGATCTCTCGATCAGTCTCGCTGATCTTGGAGTTGCTTGCCGTTTATGATAAGTTATATGCGACTTTAGACATTCTAGCACTTACTAAGCTAGTGTGTGACCTGAAATTCAGCTTGGTGTCAACATGTAGATAACTATGCCACCACTTGACCCCTAGGCTCCAGTGTTGCCATCACGCTCGGCATTTAGTGTACTCGGGGAAGAATGATGGTGGAGAACATAGGAAATGTCCTATAGTGTGGGTGGATAGGTAGATAGGAGGATTTTGGCGCACGCTACTCATGCGCTGCGGCGCGATCCAAGCATCTGCCGTTTCCCGTCTGGAGCTAACAACGGTGTACAATGCAGCCTTCTCTACCTCGTCACCTAAGAGCACAGACCGAGGTAGACGATGACCTCGTCCTACTCCCAGCTCGCAAGTTGCTTTTCTTTTTGCAATATGCTCTTTTTTTTTTCCAAAATACCCGACACATGAAAATGCCTCATTGTACCCTGAAGCACTGAATTCAGTACTGCATCTTGAACAGCTAGGCATGGCTAGTGCATTGGACACTCTGTGTGGGCAAGCTTTTGGTGCCAGGCAGCATCGCTCCCTCGGCATCTTCAAGCAACGCGCGATGCTCGTACTCACCCTAGTGAGCGTCCCCCGATCGCTGCCACCTGGTTCTACACGGGCCGGATCCTCCTCCTATGCGGCCAGGACGCTGAGATCGCCGCGGAGGCCGGCACCTATGCCCGGTGGATGATCCCGGCACTGTTCGCGTACGGCCTGCTGCAGTGCCATGTCCGGTTCCTGCAGACGCAGAACATCGTGCTGCCCGTGATGGCGAGCTGCGGTGCCGCCGCGGCATGCCACCTGCTCGTGTGCTGGGTGATTGTGTACGCCGTCGGCATGGGCAGCAAGGGCGCCGCGCTGAGCAATGTCGTCTCCTACTGGGTCAGTGTGGCGATACTGGCCGCGTACGTGAGGGTGTCAGGCGCGTGCAAGGAGACGTGGACCGGCTTCTCCACGGAGGCATTCCGTGATGCGCTCAGCTTCTTCGGGCTCGCAGTCCCGTCCGCTCTGATGGTCTGGTACGTGATATACATTTTTTTTATGAGTTTTCTGATGAAGATGATCTGAAGATCAGCTTATATGTTGGTACTGCAGCTTGGAAATGTGGTCATTTGAGTTCATTGTGCTCCTTTCAGGCCTTCTGCCTAACCCCAAGCTTGAGACGTCCGTGCTGTCAATCTGGTTGTTATATTAATTCATTACTGATCGTTGTTCAACGCTTTTTTGCTACCACGGATGCGTGTCTGATGTCAAGTTTATTTTACAGTCTGAACACTTCTGATGATCCCGTTTGGCCTTAGCTCCGCCGTAAGGTAAACTTCTGCAGCCTTTCTATAGTATATCATACTGTGTTATATATATTTGCTAGCTGGAGCCTGGAGTAGTGTATATGTGCAAGGTACTCATCATTGACTTGGTAGCTGTGTCGACTATATATGTACCTAATATAATGCCGCAGCACTCGCGTCTCCAACGAGCTCGGTGCAGGACGACCCCAACCTGCCCGTCTTGCGGTGCGTGTTGTTCTGTTCTTGGCTGTCTTGCGAGGACTTGTCATGGGCGTCATCCTAGTTTGCGTGCGCTACATCTGGGGCCATGCCTACAGCTCAAGATGGTAATGGGTACCCGAAACCTGAGTACCCGACGGGTTTTACCCGATTAAGACGCGGGTATGGATAAATTTTTCTACACGCGGGTGTGTTATTGGAAGAAATCCTCTACCCATCGGGTACGCGGGTACGGGTATGGATGTATACTACCCATACCCGCGTACCCGCGGGTAAAAAATACCCGCAACAATTAACTAACTATCATAATCAATTTAGCCCATATAACCTAATTATTTATCCCAAGTCTATATGAATACTACTTAGTATATACATATTGGATGGAGTTGTATTTGGTGGTGTGAAAATTCCTAATTTTTTCATATATTGTTTATTAAAAAATAATATTTCTATATAATTTTCGGGTGTGTTCGCGGGTACAGAATACCCGTCGGGTAAAATTTACCCGCCGGGTGCGGGTGTGGAACGATTTTCCTACCCGTGCGCATTCGCGGGTAACCCGACGGGTAAGATTTTCTCTAGCGGGTGCGGGTGTGGGTTCCTACTACCCGTCGGGTAAATACCCGTTGCCATCTTGACCTACAGCAATGTGGAGGAGGTTGTGAGATACGTTGCCAGGATGATGATAGTAATTGCAGTATCCAACATGTTTGATGGAATCCAGTGTGTTCTTTCAGGTACTTTATCCATTTTAAAGCATGCCTATAATGATTAAGAGACAGGGTTTTTTTTTTTTTTTTTACTCTGTAGGGTCCTACAAGCCAAGCATTTAGTGTTAGTTTATTTTTTGAGGTTATACGTACTACATTGATTATTGTTAGTAACAACCAATTCATAAATCCATGCTTCCATGTACCAAATCTAATGCTACAGCATAGTCTCAAATAACCATGTTCTTGCTAGACTAGTTGGTTAAATGTTATCAAATTTGATTTGAACTGCGCTCTACATTTTTGAAGCATTGACACAACCCAACCAATTATAGTTACAAACAAGTAGATACCAAGATCTTTTTTGCATCACAATAATTTGAATGAATTTTGACTTACTAGATTGTATTATTCAGTAAAAAGTTCTACTCCATATATAAAAGGCATGTGTTTGCATCTTGTGGTGTCATTCTAGGTGTTGCAAGAGGTTGTGGATGGCAAAAGATTGGTGCTTGGGTTAATCTGGGCGCGTACTACATCATCGGCATCCTATCGGCTTACCTCATAGCTTTCATTTTGCATGTTGGCGGGATGGTGCGCTTTAATTTCATTTTGCATGGTCTTAAGTCTGTTGTTGTTGACTGATGTGATGCTTTGGTTCATCAACAAATAGGGTCTTTGGTTGGGCATCATTTGTGGGATCACAGTACAAGTCCTACTACTTATGATCATCACGCTTTCTACCAATTGGGATAATGAGGTATGTGCACAAAGATCACATCTTGCTCCATCATGCATTTTAAGCTGAAATGGGTTTTACTTCTCCTTATGTTTTAACTTGTACCGAATGAGTAATACACAAAATTATGCACCCAGATACAACGCCCATTTGGGATGCCATTCTATTTTCTGAACTCTGTTTTACATTTGATACCATTATAGTGGAGGCTGTTTTATCACTAATTCATTTGATAACAACTCAATCACACCAAAATAATTTTTTATGCAATGTAAAATTGCTATGATTATATAAGGTAATTTTTACTCTATTGTATTTGATGAATAATCTCTTCAGCTATTTTACATTTTTTAATGTATGCACGCATATTAGCCTTGTATTTGAAACATTGATTGAACAGACAACCAAGGAAGAACACAGGGTGTCCAGCTCTTCCCCTCTGGATTTCACAAATCATGAAAATGAAGATTCAAGCTAAAGGCAGTGATGAACAATTCGGAAACTATAGCACTTGCTGTGCACCAGCAGACAACAATTCAGCATAGTACTTGCAATCTGAATTATTTAGAGGTACAATCATGATTGATATCAAATTGTTGCATTCTAGATTGATATCAAATTGTAGCAGGGAATAATTCAAATAAAAGTGCAAACATGGCATTCAAGGCCTGTGGAGTTGAAGGTCTGGTTCCTTTTCCACCCCAATTCATCCCTTGTGCGTAGATTGTGTTTATATCCCATGCATAAAGTTGTGCACCCTAGACTTCAATCCTACACTAGCTGATAATTCTAGAAAAACATCAAAAGTTAATTGCCCTAAAGTGAATGTGTTATATAAAGAGAGGGAAAGGAACATGACAATATTTTCCTGGGGTATTGGAGAGTCGGCACTCCCCACTAGTCCTCATTGTCAGAGTATATATATAGCCCCCACTCGATTTGTGCAAAGACCAAGTGCACTTTACAGGTTGATTCTTTGTTCATCCGTGACGATGAATCAACCAAAAAGGTTTACACAATGAGTCAAGCCTCTCACAATCACCACCGAGAGATCACTAAGCTTTCGATCGCCACCAAGCAATTTAGATAATATCAATCACCAAGAGTAACAAGCATAAACTATCACTTAACCTAAACAAGCCTAATGAGGAACGTGGATGCACACTTACTACTCCCTATGCATTAATGAGGTTCTAAACCTTATGATTATCAAATCTCAATCACCACACTAGGCATGAACTCCCCCTTGCTTTCTAATGAATGTAACCAACTGAAAGAAATGGTAAGAGAGGCTTTTTGGATCAGATGGGATGGGTATAAATATACCCCCAGCAACTCAACTAGCTGTTATGGCCAACCCCTATAGAAATTGTGGCCATCAGATCGATCGATGCCACTGCTTCAAATCAATCGATACCTTTCAATGGTTACTGTTTTTAGACTATAGAAGTAGCCATTACAACCTCGATGTAATGCTTAATCCGATGCCCTCCATCGGATCAATCCGATGGAAGAAAATCCTCTATGGTTCCTCTTCGAGTGCATTGGATTGGTAGCCATTGATCCGATGCCTCAATCCACTTGATCTCGAAGCTTCAGCGCAGGCCAAACCCTAGCTAAAAAGCCTTAGCGGGGCATGCTCTGACAGGCCCCATGCGATGACCATACTTTCAATGCAATGGAGTGTTTGAATTATAGCTCACATGTCTGATGACCACCATCTTGCCAATCCAATGGTGTCTTTTTGGCTCCATTCACATCTTTTTCAAACACCTTTATAAATAGGATTATTTCCAATTAAATTTTGGGCCGTCTCCAAACTACCTAGTGGTAAGTTTGACAAGTGTGCACCCCACCTAAAGTATTAGACTTACCTAGGCCAAGCTACTAGTTGACCCCCTTATAGTATGGCCAAAAGTCCTAAACAATTCTAAGTGTCTTCCAACTCTAAATAACACTTGCAACTACTGTCCTTAATCTTGTCACCATCAAATTGAAAGAAATTCCACCAACATGAACATGAAAACCATTCATTTCCCAAATAATCATCATTATCGTGACCTAACTCATTATACCTCTGCAAAACACACATTAATAATTATAAGTCTTATGTAGTCATTAATCACCAAAACCTAGCTACAAACCTAGATGCTTTGACCACCAACATAGAACATTAATCTCACACACATTTCTTCTAATGCACTCTATGAAGTTGCAAGGCTATGCAATTCTAGAGCTATCTATTTTTCATAAATAAAAAATTATTTATGTACATGAACAATTTGTGTAATTTGGTGTTTTTCTCTGAGGCATAGCGTAGTAATCTAATACTAGGATTGATTGTTATTATGATTCTAGAATTTTTTCTTCAATTTAGGCTCTATGATGTCGCCGTAGATGACCTTCCTCCCCCACATCGACCCCTTTGTTGGCATTTCTAACGCCACCGCAATAAAATCTAAATCTTTATCCTACGCAATGACACTAGAAATATTGGTACTAATTAACTTGCCTTTAGCAACTAGCCACTAGCCTCTTGACCTTACTCCTAACTATGAAACTAGGTTGTCATCCCCAATTGTAAAGCTAGGAATAAACTCTGGTACTAAATCTTATCATTTTATGTGACTAGGCAGAAATAAATAAAGATGAATATAAACTAAGAATAATTCTGCAAGCGGACAGATAATTATACCATTGTAGCATTTTACCTAGAGTATTACCAAGTTGTCATTTATATTCTACCACTGGGAAGGCATTGCTAAGAAGCTACTCATAGTATTGATAACATGTATATGTATATGCATTGAATAGACGATGTAACCAATGTCATTCACTCTACTCATAACAGGGGTAAGTCACAAGATAATATGATAAAGATGATAACAATAACGATAATGATAATGATAATGAGCCATTAATCAGTCATCTCCTAATGATACTAATCCCTCATAGCACTCTAATCATGTCAGCGTTGTCTAATTAGGTAATAGAGAAATAACGCCTATGTATTTAACTACATATCAAAGCTATGTCAACTAGTGCAAGTATTTCTAGAAATCATGGTCAAGTTATACTACTATAGTTCCCAAATACATCGGAGCAATGTACAGGAAAAGATGAGTACAGAAACCTCCTCTCAACCTGACAATCCTACTCTACCAATCTACCGTACGGGGGAAGGCCTACAAAGGACTCAATGGGTCTGTCACACCCATGATCTACCTCACTACCCGGTACAACTGGGGATATCCACAGATAAGCAAAGCATCTAGACACCATGTCTATATATTGCCTACCACTCACCATATGATCAACTAGATGAGCGCTATACGAACCAGTGCATGAATATAATAGCAAACCAACTAAACTAGATGTATTGAAGTAGACAATGAACATAATAATTAAACTAAGATGAAGAACAATGTTGCTAGTAAATATCATATGAAGCATAATAATACAATAAGAAAGAAAAGCTTAAGAACTGTACCAGACTCTTCTCTTCTTGACAACTTTCGGAATCCAAGACTGATTAACACGCCTTGACTTCCTCTAATCTAGATCTAACTATGCTAAACTATGAACTAGAAGGCTATAAGGAACTAGAACTTGAAGCTCTAGATGACTTGATCTTCAACTCGCTCTACCTTGAATGACCTGAATGAGGTATTGAATGAATTCTAGGGTTTCAGGGGGAGGTTTGGCTCCGCTTATATAGCCCGGTGGGATGCACGACAGCTGTTTGATCAAACCGACTTCACGTAGGACTAAAATTGATCCTCATAGGCGGTGGAGGAACATTCCAGAAGGGGGGAGAGGATTCCCCTCATGGGAGGCTGGCCGGCCTGGCAAGTGGGGCCGGCCGGCCCCACCTGGAGGTGGCTTCGCCTCTTCTTCGCTCTGGTGTCTTCTGGATCCTTCTAGAGTAGTTTGTCATATTCCTGAGTTTTGGATAATTCTGTGGTGTATATTTGTAGTTATACCCCTTTTTCGGTGATTTCTGGTTCAGTCCCTGAAAATTGATAAATCACCAAAACTCGTGGAAATTGTTAGATAAACCCCTAGCCTTCTAGATATTGATGTGTATTTCATGCCTTTTGATATATAAAATATTGACGCTATCCACCGTCAACAACTCCCCCAAGCTTACCTTTTGCTAGTCCCTTAGCAAAACCTAGAGTTGGATCAGGAGTTGCTACAATGCTTTTATTCTGACAAGCACACATGCTCTCAAACAAAAAATTTTCTCTGGATTAGACAAAACTGCTCTAACTTTTAAACTCACCCATATTACCTTTAACTGTAGAGCTTTTAACCTTCACGTGGGTCTTGAGTAATTGAAAGACGTAACAATCAAGTCAAGCACTATGTCTCAAATTCTTCACTCAACTAGTATTCCGAGTTTTGCAAGGTTTTTCGTAATAAAACTCGAGCTTAATTGTATGACACCCTCAGTCTCTCAAAGTATGTGGTATTTGTAGATCTCACTGAGGCATCTAAGATGTCATGCCTTCCTAATTCTAGGGATTATAGTGGAGTTTATAGGAGTGGCATTAAACAAGGATAAACATACTTGCAATTCATATATTGTAAAGTCAAACAATAGATCTATAGAGAATCGAGTCATACAATCAAACCAAGATGTGCATGAGTGTGGAATATGGTGGATAGGTGTATATGTGGTGGCTAATTCTAATCCTACTTTTGCTCTTCAAAATGAATCTTTCTTCTTTCTTAGACTTTCAGAACTTCTCAAGAAAACATAGGCTATCTTTATTTTCTCTCTTTTTTTTCATTGGGAGGCGGGCATCTGAAAGTACCCATTGTTTTAATGCTGGGACACTTGTCCATCTTTTTACTCCCTTCTTATTTTGCATAGCCACATGCATCTTTAGATACAATAATTAATTAAAGAGTTAACAATAAAGAACTAGAGCAAATAAACAAAGGCTGTCCTATAGGTTTATGTATATTTTTGGGTGTTCTCTCCCAGGGTAGGAGAAACATTTTAGGGTGGAAATGGATAAAAGTGGAAAATGGTTGCGCTTACACCCAAGGTAAGAGTAATGCATCTGTGGATGGAGTGTGTGAGTGATCTTGATTTTAAAAGCATGACAAGACTCTCTTAAGTATGCGATAAAGGTTGACTAAACTCAATGCAAAGCAAGTAGCATAAATGAGCAAAGGTTTTCTAATCTAAATATGTATCATATAGGGCTTTGGTAGGAATTCAACTTTGTCATACAAGAGCTCATCATGTAAAGGTTTAAATTTTCAAAAGATAAATCTCTAGAATTTAGCATCATCAAGAATAAGATAAATAGTAGCTCGGACTCTCTTATATCATTTCCGTCAATCACCTAGACTTAGCTCAAGCATATTACTCCACAAGTTTCAGATTCAGAGTAAATTATCAAGTTAAAGCAATCATGTCCAAAACTTAGGAGAACTCAAGGTTGAAAACTAGGTATTTAAAAGAATTCTAACAGAGCAACTATTCATCATCTCCAAAATAAAATTTCTAGTTCATAGTTGACTCTAGACACACTCTAATTAACTAAGACTGACTAAAACTTCTTTTTATTGCTTTTTTTTAGATTTTATTAAAGACTCTTAAAAGACTAAACAGACGTGGACCTTCATGTGCCCACATATTTTTTTTGGTATTTTAAAACTATAAGACGACTCGATGAATCGCATAGGTATAGTTACGATAACTAGGGGATGCTCCTCCCCAAGCCGGATGTTTGCCATATTTCACTTGAATGATCTTTTTAGAGTAAGCTTAGCAAAGTGGCGACCCACATCTGTCTCACTCCTTTATAGTATAGTCCTGTAAAAGTGTACTCCAAAAAGAAAAACCAAAACTCGAGGCTCGAATATGATAAGGAGTTAGTGGTCAGCCAGATGAGTAATTGATTATATTTATGAGCAGATATGAATGTGTAGCATGATTCTTATATTTTTGTGCTTTTCTATTTATAATGCAATAAAATTTATTTTTGTGCTACCATAGTGAACATTCTTACAGGGGTAAACCATAAGCCTAATCCTTTGGAACTTTTGTAAGGTTTTATAATAAAGCAAGAAAAGAATTTTTATTTTCTTTTCTAAACATGCAAAAGAATAAGTATACTAAAGTAATTAGATAACTACCATTGTTACCTTGTGGCGAGGGTACGGAGTTTAAAGTCATCCGAACAAGACTTCTCGTGGTCATCATGTTGAGGGTTCTTCAGTGGATCCCGATGGGGACCAGATGTTGATTCATTTGAGGGGATCTCTTTTTTTTCTTCCATACTTTGGTTGGTTGTGGATGTTCGAGGGTGTAGTTGATTTTTCTTTTGCTTTCTCCTCCTCAACTTTTCTTCTCAAGGCGGGCGCTGGCTTCTCTTCTTGGTCCTGGTAAAAGCTGGTAATCCAGGAGAGTTATAATCTCTAAAATACAGCGTACCTTTTCTCCTAGGAAGTGGAAGTGGACTTGGCCTGTTCCATTGTAGATGATAGCTTTGGTGGTGCTGAGGAATGGCCTTCCAAGTATGATAGGTGTCTTATCTTCTTTTCCTATGTTCAAGATCATAAAGTCGGTAGGGACAGAATGGGATCTTGACCGTGATGTTTCTTGCTAGTCCCTCCGGGATTCATGCTGTGTTGTCTGCCAGCTGCAAGATATATGTTAGGTCGATAGGTTCATTAAATAGTGTATTGTATACCTCTTTTGACATTATGTTTACTGCTGATCCAGTGTCGCAAACGGCTGAGTAGAAAGAGCTCTGTCCAATGGTGCACTCTATCGATGGTAGACCAGGATCTTTAGCTAAGACTGGCAAAGCTGAGTGTCGACCCTATCTATATTCCTTTACTTTGACTATCTGAGTCTTCTTTCCTTCTTGCTTCTTGTTTTTCGTCTTTCTCTTTGGACAGGTCTTCCGTACTTCTTCTTCTTTGTACATCGACTTCTCTAGATAGTATCGTCTTTCTCTTTGGACAGGTCTTCCGTACTTCTTCTTCTTTGTACATCGACTTCTCTCGATAGTAAGTGTTGATAGGATCTTCAAGGGTCCTGTCTTTGAAGCTAAATTTCTCTTCATTGCCCTTAATAGTGAAGCATAATGTTGCACTGTCTACATAGATGGCTACTTTT
>JADLZL010000666.1:0-60700 GCA_015844335.1 Chrysopogon serrulatus
CAATGCATTACGATCAAACACTGAGACTCCATAGAAGTCGACAGAAAACAACATCCAACAAACTGACGAAAATAATCCAAGTATACCTCTAGAATGCCACCCCATAAATCCCTATCAATCAAAAGCATCCAACAAACTGAGGAAAATAAACGGAGTATACCCTCTAGAATACCACCCCATCAATCAAGCAATCAAAATAAACGGAATATATCCTATCGTTTTTCCTAAAAAAACAATGTATCAGTATTCAATCACAGCGGTCAGTAGTAGGTCAACGGACATGCATGAGCCAGCCTGTCACCCGCTCCGGACGCCAGAATGCCATCTCGGCCCTCCGATTCGAAACTAACGGTCCCGCTGTGTGGGTCCCCCCCTCCCGCACGCACGCGCAGGCATCCCAACGATAAATACAGGCACCACCTCAAAGGCCGCGCACCAGTCAGCCCACACCACACAGCCTGCTACGGCCTAGAGCTAGAGGCTAGAGCTCTGAACAGTGCGTGCGCCGGCCGGCCGACCAGGGATGGCGCCACAAACCACCGCAGCCGCCGCCGGCGGTGGCGAGGAGGCGGTGGAGATGGCCAGCACGCTCCGCCACCGCCACAACGGTGCCAAGAACGGCGGCGAGGGGAGGAGGACGAGGTCGCCGCCGCCTCCCAGCTGCAGCTGGCCGGCGAGGGGCGGCGGGGAACGCGCTGTCGGTGGAGCGCGCGTTCGCGGAGCAGGCGGTGCCGTCGTGGCGGGAGCAGCTGACGGTGCGCGCCTTCGTGGTCAGCTTCTTCCTGGCCATCATGTTCAGCATCATCGTGATGAAGCTCAACCTCACCACGGGGATCATCCCCTCGCTCAACGTCTCCGCGGGGCTCCTCGGCTTCTTCTTCGTCCGCCTCTGGACCGCCGCCATCGAGAGGGTCGGCCTCCTCAAGCAGCCCTTCACGCGCCAGGAGAACACCGTCATCCAGACCTGCGTCGTCGCCGCCTACGACATCGCCTTCAGCGGTATGCTATTGCTACCTCTTCTTCTTCTTCTTGCGATGCAGAGCAGCTACTCGAGATAATTAACGTTTGGCACACTGATTTGCGATTCTGTGTGATGTGAGCATCTTTTTTTTTTTTTTTTGGTTTGCTTGGCGAATCCTGTATGATCACTTTGTCAAGGGCCTGCAATGGGATTTCTTTATATACGAGTAGAATAGGAACCGTGAAGTCAGGAACACTACTACTAACAATTTAGTATTGGGGTCAATTTGGGTAGGAAAATCTCGCTAAAAATATGATTTTTTAGTTTATTGGTGATTATATTACACGCTATCAAGATGGTACACGCAAGCAGATGCAACTGGAAGCACGCCTGAATTCAGACAACCTCGAGCTGAAATAGACGACCTAGCATCCAGAATGGTTAGACTCTACTCCCTTCGTCCCTAAATACTTGTCGCTTCGCTTCCCGAGAAATAAAATGCCGGTAATTTTAATAAATAATAAATATTATCGATTAGTACCATAATTAGTATCATCAGAAAGATCTTTGGATCTAGTTTTTTAACAAAATTATTTGGAGATATAAATATTATACATATTTTCTATAAATCAAAAATTCTAGAGGTATCCCATGGTTTTGTTAAATAGGGACGGAGGGAGTAAGTTATAAGTTTGACCAGGAAATATCCATGACATGAATAAATATGTTATGAAAATATATCTCATGGTGTATCTAGAGATGCTAATTTTGTATCATAAATATTTGCATCCTTTTCTATAAATTAGGCCAGACTTATAAAACTTAGATAGGCTTAGAACAATTCTAGAAGTCTGTTTTATTTAGGACAGAGGTAGTACCATACCATGGAGTACCTACTTCTAATGAGATGTCCCAGGGATGTGACGGCTAACTGCAATTGTCGTGTACTCATGTTGCTTTCCTCTTAATTAGCATGTTTCAGGACATGTTTAATAGAGTATGTTTTGCAGTTCCACAATTAATTTCCCATAATAAAAGTATTGTGCTATACTCCTTGAATGAATTTCGGTGCACCACTCCTGAGAGAATTGCTGTTGTTGACAGGGTATTTGTACTTAGTTGTACCTTCTTCTTTTTTTTTGCTCGGTTAGTACTGGGTTTTTCTTCTTTCTATTATCTAGAAGATACCCTGCGCGTTGTTGTGGGGATCGCAAAGAATTTCGAATGAAATTAAGTGGAGATGATATGGATAGCTTACAATTAAGAAGATGGAAGTTAGTGGGCAGACATAGCTATGTGGACATAGTAAGAGATGATGTTGATGCCTTGCATGTTGAGAACTTGTAGTAGGTATTAACTTTCTAAGAGATATAGATAGATACCATGGAAAATCTTTTGTTGTTATTAAAAAAATTTCAAATAACAAATGCAATAATATTGTTGCTTGTTCCAACTTCTAAGGGGGACACTGATGCTCTGCTTTTCTTCTTTTCTCCTTTCTGTATATTTCTAAAGGGAGGCAGGAGGAGTATCACTTTCTCCTATCCTCGTCCTTATGTGAAAAAATGTGCTAAATTATGTACTAATCCATTCTGACTGATAGGTGGATTTGGCACATACTTGTTTGGCATGAGCGAAACCATCGCCAAGCAAGCGACAGAGGCTGACAATCCTCAAAATGTTAAGAATCCTCACATCGGATGGATGATAGGGTTTCTCTTCCTTGCCAGTTTTATTGGCCTATTTGCTCTTGTGCCTCTAAGAAAGGTGAAAATTTCAACTCGTATCGTTTCTGTGCGTAATACTCTTTTGGCATCACTGTATAGCACATACCAACTAATCATCAACTGAAAATCATTGGTATAGGTTATGATTGTTGATTACAAGCTTACATATCCTAGTGGCACAGCAACTGCTTATCTCATCAATGGTTTCCACACGCCAGAGGGTGCCAAGCTTGCAAAGTAAATTATCTTTGTTGTTTTCCTTGCTGTTTTTACTTATTATCTGTGACACTTGGTGTAAAGCAATGTTACTGAATGCATAAATTGTTTTTTTTTTTTTTTTTCAGGAAACAAGTAAAAACTCTGGGAAAATTCTTCTTGGGTAGCTTCCTTTGGGGCTTTTTCCAGTGGTTCTACACAGGTGGAGATAATTGTGGATTTCAGAGCTTCCCTACATTAGGCCTTCAAGCATATAAGAACAGGTCAGAGCATTGAAATATCTTGGTTCAGAAAAAATAGCATATTCACCATTGCTTGGCGCAAATAATAATATAGCTTATAGCATTCTGAATGTACCAGTTAGGACACTGATGAAATGGCTTCCATACTGAACTTCTCATTGCGTGTTCAGGTTTTACTTCGATTTCTCTCCTACCTATGTTGGAGTTGGGATGATCTGCCCACACATTGTGAACGTGTCTGTTCTACTGGGAGGCATACTTTCCTGGGGAATAATGTGGCCTCTAATTCGCAACAAGAAGGGGAGTTGGTACTCAGCCAGTCTCTCGGAAAGCAGTCTTCATGGACTGCAAGGTTACAGGGTAAAGATCCATATAACCATCCATCTTTTGTTTTAACGCCTATTAATATCACCACCTGCAACCAAGCAGCTAATCTGGAAATTCCTGACTAGTGCAGGTTTTTATATCCATCGCTATAATTCTTGGAGACGGCCTGTACAACTTCGTGAAGGTGCTCATTCGCACTACCATGGGGTTCATATCGATGATGAAGAAAAACAGCACGCTCCCGGTTTCAAACAATGGCAGCCCCATCACTGAAGCTGTTTCCTTCGACGACGAACGCCGCACCGGAGCTGTTCCTGAAAGATCAGATCCCCAGATCAGTTGCCTACGGAGGGTACGTGGCTGTCGCTGCCATCTCGATCGGCACTCTTCCTCAGGTCTTCCCGCAGCTCAAGTGGTACTACATCCTGGTCGCCTACATCTTTGCACCTGTGCTGGCCTTCTGCAACGCCTACGGGACTGGCCTCACCGACTGGTCCCTCGCGTCCACCTACGGCAAGCTCGCCATCTTCATCTTCGGCGCGTGGGCCGGCGCGTCCAACGGCGGCGTCCTCGTCGGGCTGGCTGCCTGCGGCGTGATGATGAGCATCGTGTCGACGGCCGCCGACCTGATGCAGGACTTCAAGACCGGGTACCTGACGCTGGCGTCGCCCCGGTCGATGTTCATCAGCCAGGTGATCGGCACGGCGATGGGGTGCGTCATCGCGCCCTGCGTCTTCTGGCTCTTCTACAAGGCCTTCACCGACATCGGCCTCAGCGGCAGCGAGTACCCGGCGCCCTACGCCATCGTGTACCGGAACATGGCCATCCTGGGCGTGGACGGCTTCTCGTCGCTGCCCAAGAACTGCCTCACCCTCTGCTACATCTTCTTCGCGGCGGCCATCGTCGTCAACCTGATCAGGGACCTGGTGCCGGAGAAGGTCGCCAGGTTCATCCCGCTGCCGATGGCCATGGCCATCCCGTTCTACATCGGGTCCTACTTCGCCATCGACATGTTCATCGGCACCGTGATCCTCTTCGCGTGGGAGATGATCAACAAGGCCAAAGCCGATGCCTTTGCGCCCGCGGTTGCGTCAGGGCTCATCTGCGGCGACGGCATCTGGACGCTGCCGCAGTCCATTCTTGCGCTCGCCAAGGTGAAGCCGCCCATCTGCATGAAGTTCTTGTCCAGGTCGGTGAACGCCCAGGTGGATGGCTTCCTCGGAAATTAACCCTGAGATTAAGATGGCATCAGCATGAATCACAAGTGTATATTGTAGTACGTGTTGATGCACCATGCTGTAAATTGCAGTACCTGGTCACGAACTCACGATCTACTTTTGCTGTACTGTACATGAGTAAGTACACTGTAGTCGTAGCCTCGTAGGAATTGCCAAACTGATGTCGTTTGCCGTATACGCGTCAGCATTACGGTAGCAACAGCTGTATGTTACCTGGGTTCAGATTTCGTAACTACTCTGTCTCGTCGTCATGCCGTCGATATCTGCAAGGGTAAAACCGTAAAACCAAAACGTTTTGACTCGAATTTCCCTTCTCCAAGCGAAAGGACATCTGGGCCGTGCGATTCTTTTTTCTTTTTTTTCGGGCTGCTACCAAAGCAAAGCCGCCCATTTTGACACCATTGGATTCTATAAATCCACCAGATTTTTTTTTTTTTAAATTCCAAATTTGAAAAACTCCCCGAGCATGAAGTAGTACTAGGTTCCAAGTCCAACCAACTTCCCATAAATACGACGATTACCAAGCATCATCAACCCGACCGAGTCACGAACCATTAGACACCCTCCTCACCATGGCGACGGGCCCTTCCGCCGCCGCCAGCGCTTCCGGCGGCCCTGCCGGCCACGCGGGAGGAGACGCTCTGGAGTCAGGCGCCAGCCTGCTGCGGCGACGCCACGCCGGCGGCCCTGCGGTTGCGGGCGTGGACGACGACGACGGCGGAGCCGGCAATGCCGAGGTGGAGGCGGTGGCCTCGGTGGAGCAGGCGTTCGCGGACAAGCCCGTGCCGTCGTGGCGGGAGCAGCTGACGGTGCGCGCCTTCGTCGTGGGGTTCATCCTCGCCATCCTGTTCAGCGTCATCGTCATGAAGCTGAATCTCACCACCGGCGTCATCCCCTCGCTCAACGTCTCCGCCAGCCTTCTCGGCTACTTCGCCGTCCGTCTCTGGACGAAAGCAATCGAGAGAATGGGGTTGCTCAAGCAGCCCTTCACGCGGCAGGAGAACACCGTCATCCAGACCTGCGTCGTCTCCGCATATGGCATTGCCTTTAGTGGTAAAACCCCCAAACCCAGAGTGTTTTCGTCATTAATTAGGTTTTTTTTTTTTTTCTGCGTTCTATTCGTCGTCAATTTGTTTGACCCACAAGTTCGGATGCATCACCAGTGGAAAAGCGCGGTTCAATTCTTTTCTCTGTTCTGGGATTGAATCTACAGATTAGATCTATGCACAATACCATTCTCAACTCGCTTTTTTATAGGAAAATACAGACTATTTATGAAACGGGTTTTAAATATCGAATACTTTAAGGTTTTATACATTGCATGATGATAACTACAAATTTTCTTGTTACTTTTCGAATTGGGAAATATCAAATAAAACAATATAAAATTTTTTAACCTTAATTCATCACAAATTCCAATCGAACAGGTGGGTTTGGCAGTTACCTATTTGGTATGAGTCGAAGCGTTGCTGAGCAAGCAACAGAGGCCAATGATGCTCAGAATACGAAGGATCCTCACCTCGGATGGATGATAGGGTTTATGTTCCTCGTCAGTTTTGTTGGACTTTTCGTTTTGGTTCCGCTGAGAAAGGTAGATGCTTCTTTTCATACTAATAATAATTCTTGACGGATGCCAGTATGTTTAAACAACCTTTCTATGGTTATGTCAACTGAAGTAAATATGCTTTCAGGTTATGATTGTCGATTACAAACTCACGTACCCAAGTGGAACTGCGACCGCTTACCTCATCAATGGATTCCACACACCTCAGGGTGCTGAACGTGCGAAGTAGGCAACATGAACTCAGTTAGCCTGTCATCATTATGAAAAATCAACATGTGTTTATTGATAATATAATCTATTTCAGGAAGCAAGTTCGAATCTTGGGCAAGTACTTCTCACTCAGTTTCCTTTGGGCCTTCTTCCAGTGGTTCTACACAGCTGGGGATGACTGTGGATTCGCTTCCTTCCCATCACTCGGCCTTGAAGCTTACAAAAACAAGTCAGTACCACTACATCCCGGTCTCCAATTCGAACAATGCTAAATTTTGAGAGACTAGCTACTCTTTTATTTTATTATTACCATTACCATGCAGTCTTTATTTAATCTATCTAGCTTAGGAGTTCTCTGCTGATTATTGTTATTTTTGTGATACTATATGATCTCATATATGATTTGTCATAATTCTAGTGTCTTTAATTACTTATAAAAAAAATTGCTTTTTTGCACAGGTTCTATTTTGATTTCTCAGCTACTTATGTTGGTGTTGGAATGATATGCCCATATATTGTAAATGTGTCTCTTCTTCTTGGAGGCATCATTTCGTGGGGAGTAATGTGGCCACTTATCAGCACAAAGAAAGGAAGTTGGTACTCTGAATCTCTTCCTGATAGCAGTATGCACGGACTTAATGGTTACAAGGTGATTGGTGATTTCGTTCAAAAAATAAATAAATTACAATGGGTCATAATTTTTTGTGTTTTCGCAACTGCTAAGAACTGACGACGTATAATTGCAGGTGTTTATAACCATAGCTGTAATTCTTGGGGACGGCCTGTACAACTTCTTGAAAGTATTCGGTCACACAATGCGCGCATTCATATCGATGTATTGGAAGAAACATGCAAATACACTTCCTGTGTCCGACAATGGGACCCCTCCTGTGTCCGACAATGGGACCCCTCCCGCCACAACTGAAACTGAGTCATTTGACGACAAGCGTCGAATTGAGCTATTCGTCAAGGATCAGATTCCTAAGACAGTTGCATTGGGTGGCTATGTCGTTCTGGCAGCTATATCGATCGGCTGCCTCCCTCTCATCATCCCCCAGATCAAGTGGTACCACATTTTGGTGGCATACATCTTTGCACCAATTCTAGCCTTCTGCAATGCCTATGGATGCGGCCTAACAGATTGGTCCCTCGCTAGCACATATGGCAAGCTTGCAATCTTTGTCATTGGTGCATGGGCAGGGGCTTCGCATGGCGGAGTGCTTGTTGGATTAGCTGCATGCGGTGTCATGATGAGCATTGTGGGAACAGCTTCTGATCTGATGCAAGACTTCAAGACCGGGTACCTGACTCTAGCCTCGCCAAGGTCCATGTTCATCAGCCAGGTGATAGGCACTGCCATTGGATGTGTTACTGCACCATGTGTCTTCTGGTTGTTTTACAAGTCCTTTGATATTGGTGCGAGTGATGGCTCTTATCCAGCACCTTACGCCATCATGTACCGTAATATGTCAATCCTGGGCGTGGATGGCCTGTCCTTGCTTCCAAAGAACTGCCTCACACTGTGCTACATTTTCTTTGCTGTTTCCTTCACCATCAATTTGATCAAGGATCGAGTGCCACGGAAGGTTGCGAAGTTCATTCCCCATCCCCATGGCAGCAGCAATTCCTTTCTACCTTGGACCATACTTTGCTATTGATATGTTCTTGGGCAGTGTGATACTCTTCTTTTGGGAATGGAAGAACAAAGCTGAAGCAGCCTCGTTAGCACCAGCAGTTGCGTCAGGTTTAATGTGTGGTGATGGGCTCTGGGCACTGCCCCAGGCTATTCTTTCTCTAGCCAATGTGAACCCTCCTATTTGCATGAAGTTTTTGTCGAGGTCTGTGAATGCCAAAGTGGACACCTTCCTTGGGAACTAGATGAGTGGTAGTTTGATCGGAGTAGAATTATCTTTCTTTTGTAAGATAAGATGGAAGTAGTTAAATAATTCTAGTCATGTAAATTTATATGGTCTAGTGTGGCAGTGGTCATAAGTTTTAGTACTCATTCAAGCACAATTGGGTATTGTTTCCCTGATTTGTCTAGAATATGGTCTAGTGTGGCAGTGGCAGTGGTCACAAGTTTTAGTACTCATTCAAGCACAATTGGGTATTGTTTCCCTGATTTGTCTAGAATTGTAATTTTCTGGTTGCCATCTATCAAAAGAATTTGTTGTGGTCCATATAGAATATCTTATAGAACTTGGACCCTTTTTTTTTGAAACATTATAGAACTTAGACTTAGTAATAAGTAATACTCCTTCCATCCTGAAATATAAGGAATCTAGTTTTGTCCTAAGTCAAATAATAGTAACTTTGATCAAATTTATAGGAAAAAAATTACGTCTACCACATCAAAGAGATACATTATAAAAAAATTATTTCATAACCTATCTAATTATAGGTGGGACTACACTCAATTCTTATACGTCACTGGCTATGAAGCTATAAAAGGATCCTTTGAATTGCACCAGCTATACTGAGTTTCCTGTTTATTCTTCCGTACTGCCGGCCGAAATCCCCTTTTCTTATACTGAGTTTCCTGTGTATTCTTCTGTACTGCCGGCCAAAAATCTTTTCTTTTGGATCAATGTATATTGACCGGTTGTCGTATTTTTTTAATCATTGGTTATTATACTTAGACATTTCAAAAGGGAACCGAGAGAGGCACGATGTGGCAACAGGCTACTTCAGCAATTTCAAAACGAGGACATTTTATAGTTTTATCAATACATCAAATTTCTCCAAGTTTTAACTAAAAACTTTAGCATTTACAATACCAAATAAACACACTGTATTTGATGTTGTTTTTTTTACTTTTATTTTCTCCTATCTTAATAAAATGACACGTGCCTCTCCTTTTCCCTGACATTGGCGCACGTTCTTGTTTTTTTTGCTAAAATAAGCATCGCTTTTTACAAGAATTTCCTCCTATCGCCGATTTATCATATTTTCCTGGCATTGGACTCAAGCATAAATTCTAGGAGTTGAGTTTTTAGAGACAGATTGAGTAAATACTATATAAAATTAAACACATGAGTAGCATGTGTCCAACTGTGATATAGAGACATAACAAAATTAATTGAAATGCATGATGAAAACATTAAATCTCTAAGCAATAAATTATTTATGACCGCACAAGACGTGACGCCATGGGACCTCGCGGTACCTCTTGTTAACCCTGCTGTAGGCTCAGTAATCCAAATCCCACCTCTCGTAAATGAAATACATGCAAAAAGACGATCTCGAAAAAATGCTAAATTATGGCTTCACTTGAGAAAATGCTCCGCTATCGTCAATTTTCCTGGCATTAATTGCTAAAATATGGCTTCACTTGCTAATGTGGCAATATATAAGCATCGTCAAATATGGAAATATTTTATTATAAGCAGCAGCCATTAATTTTAAAGACGGCTACAAGAATTTGTTAATTTGCTTAAAGCCAATATCAGTAGCTATTACTCTATTAGGCATGCCATGGCCACAAGGTCGCTATATATATACTTCCTCTGTCCCTTAAAGCTGTAATTTCTAGAGTTGTGTTAAGTCAAAACTTTTTAAATTTTGATCAAATTTATAGGAAAAAAACCACTAAGATGTATGGTACCAAATTAATACCATTAGATTTATCATATAATGTATTTTTATAAGATACTCATTTTATGTCATAGATATTGAGGTTTTTTTTCTATAAAGTTGGTCAAAGTTAAAAAAAAATGACTGGCATAAATTCTAGGAGTTGCAGACCTTCATTTTAGAGAAAAAGAACTTGGGAGTAAATACTATATAAAATTAAACACATGAGTAGCATGTGTCCAACTGTGATATAGAGACATAACAAAATTAATTGAAATGCATGATGAAAACATTAAATCTCTAAGCAATAAATTATTTATGACCGTACAAGACGTACGCCCTCAAGGCTATGAACTGTGCGGACCTGCGGTACCTCTTGTTAACCCTGCCTGCCGGCTCCCTGTAATCCAAATCCCACCTCTCGTAATGAAATACATGCAGCGCACGATCTCGAAAAAAAATACAAGACGTGTACGCCCTATTGCAATGCAAGGGTAATAATTTTGCTAGCATAATCAAAGCAAAATAAACTTTGACTTACGAAAACGAACTGTATTTCTGAACCGAAGGAGCAAATCGGGTTCTATATATTATGAAATGACCCCGTTCCTTTTTTTCATGCACTGCACATCAGCACATGCACGTTGATCGAGGTTGCGTGCTGCAGCCCATGCTCTAGTAGAATTTGAGGAGCAGCACTACTTACTCCAGCACCGTTGAACATAACAGACAAGTGAGATTGGTTACCGTCAGTACCAAAAACAGCTGTAACAACTACTTAACAGTTAGATCCAGATTCTAACTGACTTGGAGAGATTCTAGCCGTCTCGTCTCAGTAACAAACAACAAGCGGCTCAGTCTCTGCGTGACTCCCCAAAAGCATCAAACGAGTCACGCACAGACTGACACCAAACCATGGCTCTAGCAGGCACTGCCACCGGCAGCGCTTCCAGCGGCGGCTCAGCCGTACACGACGACGCCCAGGCCGCCATGGAACTAGGCCACAATAACAACAACATGATCCGCCGGCACATCTTTTAGTAGCCATACAGTAGTACGTATATGTAGTGGCACATATGACTTAATTTGGAGTTTTCATAGTATGAAAAATCAGATATTAAATATACCAAACAGGAAGTAATCAAAGCTTTTGTTGGAGAAGTACTCATATATATATATATACCAACAACTTCTCATCTTCATGAATACAGCAACCGAGAAAGCCAGGTGTACATTGCTTTTTTGTAGTTTGTAAAAAAAATACACGGAGACTAAAAAATTTAGTGAGGATCTTGATCTTGCATGGAAGTATTGAGCAAAGCAATAGTAGGTCTCAAATCAAATCATTGGTACATTCTGGATTCTCATCCTTGTGAGAGTGTCACGAGTGTAATGTAGTAATAATTTATGCTCTTCTGTAGGAATAATTTATGCTATTAAGATCAGCTTCCTGATTATAAAAATCTGCAGTAATAATTTAGGATTATAAAATTCTGCACTGTAGGAATAATTTATGGTATTAAGATCAGCTTCATGATTATAAAAATCTGCAGTAATAATTTACGCTCTTATGTAGGAATAATTTATGCTCATAAGATCAGCTTTAGGATTATAAAATTCTGCACCATGGTTATAGAAATGTTGCCTTATGGATATATGCCATGTCTTTGTAACAAAGTATCGATATTCCTGTATTCCTCAACAATTGCGTCAATATCAGTTGCATAGATCCTAAAGTTCCTGAACTTCAACCATCAAGCTCTCTAGATGCAAACTACATCCGAGATGCAAACTGGCATCTCGATCTGTCTGTACGGAGACTCGTAGTCTCTTTTTGAATTCCTCGCAGAACATAGAGAAGACTTTTATATTGATGATCAGTTATTTTGCGTTCATGGAAGATAATAATTTGACTAATATTATTTGTCATATATGTTTCAGTGGCCCCCTGGAATGAAAAACGGAATGAAAAACCTCGGTGTTTTCATCTCTGGTGTTTTCATCTCGAAGTTGAACAAAACGCTGAGTGAATCTCTGCTTCCAAAATGTTTCTCGATCTGCTCCCAATATGTTTGCTGCATATTTGCCTTGTAACCATAATCTTGATTTTTGCATAATCTTGAGGATATATGTAGTTTCTTCGTTAATGTCAAAGGAAGCCACTGCAAGTTTGCAATTAACAATGAGCCTAGAAAGATTACAAATTTATCGAAAGATTAGAAATTTGTCCATTTGCTAGCATAACATTGTGCCATCGCAATTGCTTCTCTATAATTGTTATGACCCGATATGAGGGTGACCCGATCTGAGGGTGAACCCGATCGAGTTGAGGGGGCTGCAGGAACCCGAGCTGAGAGGCTGCAGTGTCTGGACCTTTGTGGTGACAGGAGCTTAAGTACTTGCTGTTGGTTGAATTACTAAAGAGCTTCTGGTGGTTGAATTACTGAGCTTCTGTTGGTTGAATTACTTGATTCTGTTGGTTGAATTACTTGATTTACTAAAGAGCTCTTATGTTGGTTGAATTACTTAAATTACTGAACAGCTTACTTGTTGTTCTTTGAATTACTGAACACTAGCTTGTTTTCACAATTGCTGTGAACTCATTTTGCATGTCCAAAAGGCTGTGTATATTGCTCACTGCAGGCTAGTGCAGGGTGTGATTGAACAAGCGTTACGTATTCATGTGCTCGTATCGCGAAATGTTATCTTTACAGGAATTTGAATCGCAACATGTTGTTTTTAGAGGAATTTGAATCGCAACATGTTGTCTTTACAGGAATTTGAAGTGCTAACGACTCCAATCAACTTGGAGGTCATTAGAGAGAAGATCGCCATGTTCATTGTGTCGCAAATCATTGGCGAAGGTGGCGAGTTTTATTATGGAAATAAACAATGAGTATGTGATGAGTGTGAGTAAGAATAATCACTTGTATATATATTTGTGTGAATTTACTGATGCTCTTATATCACTGTCTTTATATTGCTGTCTTTAAGGAATTTAAAGTTCTCACCACTCCAATCAACTTGTAGGTCATTAGAGATCGAGAAGATCGCCAATCATCGACGAAAATCATCGACAAAGATGGCGAGTTTTATTGTGGAAATAAACAATGATGAGTTTGTACCATGAGTAAGAATAATTACTTCCATTAATTGTGATGAGTTACATACACATTTAGGTGCAATTGGAAGAAATTTTAAGGAAATCGTGTGTAATCGCGATGAGTTGTACTTTGTAGCTGTGGTGTATAGTAGCTGATCGCTGGTATAGTAGCTAGGTGATCTCGATGTCGCTCTATATAGCTGATCTTGATATCGCTATATGTACTTGAAATAATTCCGATCTGTACTTGAAATAATTCTGATTTCGATGTCGATCACTATATGTACTTGAAAAAATTATGAAATAATTGTAGTTGGAGATACATTTGAATAATTGTGTTTTGATGATCAAACAAATAAATCTTTTTTGGTATATTATATATATATTTTTCATATTGTTGAATTGAATATGTGTATATATGTATATTCATTTTATTTTTGGGAGATTTGGGATATTTATGGGAGATCTGGGATTCCATATAGGTACAGACTGGGCTGTATGCGCGTCTGTAGCTTTCAATATCACAGATACGCTTAATTCACGCCCGGTTTTAACTAATTAGTACGGATACGTGGAGGAACAGGCGTCTGTAAACTGATTTATTGCACAGACTCGCCTTTTAGCATGTCTGTGTTAACATGTACTACAGACGCACAATTTAGTTATTACAGACGCGTCTTAATGTATACCGTCTTTCCAGGTAAAATCTCACAGACGCGCATAATCGCGTCTGTAATAATAGGTTATCACAGACATATTACTACTGACGCGCCAAAATGAGTCTCTAAAATAACTTAACACGCGTCTGTAATCTCTTTTTTTTTACATAGTGGCCGTCGCCACGCCGGCAGCGCCGGAGACGGCGAAGCCGACGACAGGATCGGCAGTAGTGCCGCCGGCGGCGGCAAGGAGTTGGAGTTGTCCCCGTCATCGGTGGAGCAGGCGTTCGCGGATCAGCCAGTGCCGCCGTGGCGGGAGCAGCTGACGGTGCGCGCCTTCGTGGTCGGCGCCCTCCTCTCCGTCGTGTTCAACATCATCCTCATGAAGATCGACCTCACCACAGGCATCAACCCGTCGCTCAACGTCTGCGCCGGCCTCCTCAGCTACTTCCTCCTCCGCACTTGGACCAGGGCCGTCGGCTGCATGGGCCTCCTCAAGCAGCCCTTCACGCGCCAGGAGAACACCATGATCCAGACCTGCGTCGTCTCCGCCTAAAAAAAAAAAGATCAGTGCTAAGCTACTGCAATGGTATTCACAACTTGTATTTATTGGATCACCAAATGACTTCTTTTTTTTTTTTTCGCCGTAAGTGGAAAGTCAGTCCCTGGTGAACATGGATCTTAACACATTATTGATACCATCTATACTTTGCTAAAAAAAGTAAATTTCAATCATACGATCATTTACAACCAAACTACAGATTGTGTGACACGTCATTTATTCACTTGTTCCACCACTAATTAGCGGTCCTCATCAGTTCACTGAGGATCTGTAACTTTGTTTTCTTTTGGGCTACTTTCCACACTTGGCGATTGAAAATGGCAAAGATTTCAGTCTCGAGTGGATTTCTCACATCCCCCATCGACCACAAGACAATCAACACGTTCACTTGCGTCAAGATTCGTGCTGCATCAATCTTCCAACCCTTAATAAACCAGTTCACAGCATCCAATTCCCTTGTTGTGAGTCCTGTGTCACCTATGGTTGCACCCCAAAATGATTGCTGACTTTGCACAACTCAGGTAGGGCACGCTTGGTATTTCCATCATACAATCCACAAAATCAAAAACTCGTTTGAACTATAGATAAACGGGGGGTATTGAAGAAATAAATTCTGACTGAGCTTGGCATTGTTCACTGGATCATGGGCCATGCTTTTATTTTGGGATATAATCCTAGAAGAAGAGTATGGATGCTATTACTGACAGTGACAATACATTTAGATTTGACATTGCATGACAATTCCTACAATTTATATTTTTTGTTACGTTTAGCGTGGTGAGATAGGAAACAATACGATCGTATTGTAGATTTGCCATTGAAGAATTATAATTTAACAGGTGGGTTTAGCAGTTATCTGTATGGTATGAGTGGAACTGTTGCTAAGAAGACAGAGGCCAATAATCCTCCGGATATCAAGGATCCCTACCTCGGATGGATGATAGGGTTTATGTTTCTCGTCAGTTTTGTTGGTCTTTTTGCTCTGGTGCCTCTGAGAAAGGTAGATGCTTCACTTTCCCACTGTATTCTTCAGGGACATTATGCAAAGAGGGTTCCATGATTATCAACTGGAGTACATGTTTTCAGGTTATGATTGTGGATTACAAACTGACATAACCAAGTGGAACTGCTACTGCTTACCTCCTCAATGGATTCCATGCACCGCAGGGTGCTGAACGCGCAAAGTAGGCAACAAACTCTTGTGACCTGACATCATTATTAAAAATAAAGCATTGTTATTGATAAGACCATATTCTATTTCAGGAAACAGGTTAGGACGTTAGGCAAGTACTTCTCCCTTAGTTTCCTCTGGGCATTCTTCCAGTGGTTCTACACAGCCGGGGATCACTGCGGATTTGGCTCTTTCCCAACACTCGGCCTTGAAGCTTATAAAAACAGGTCAGTATGGATGCGTCCTGGACCCATCAACAATAAGCTATTCTAATTCAGAAAGAGAAGCTCCAAACTTTCGCGAGTATTTATTAAGTGACTAGTTGATTAACACGTAGTCATGCATATATGCACTAACCAGTACAATATTCAGATGCATCGATGTCTGCTGGTTATTCTCGATTTTATAACCATGCTCTCCTGTGTGATTATTCATAGCCCTATTGTTCTTAAGTACCTAAAAGTTTACCATTTTCCAGGTTCTTTTTTGATTTCTCACCTACTTATATTGGTATTGGAATGATCTGCCCCTATATTGTAAATGTATCTCTTCTTCTTGGAGGCATCATCTCCTGGGGAATAATGTGGCCATTGATCCGCAAAAAGAAAGGGAGTTGGTACCCCGAGACTCTTAAGGACTGCAGGGTTACAGAGTAAGCTATAATTTGGTCCTACTAACATGCAAATTTTTGCTTTCTGCAACAAATGTATTACACAGAACTGAGAATATAACACTGCAGGTGTTTATAACCATATCAGTAATTCTTGGGGATGGCCTCTACAACATCTTGAAGGTACTTTATCGCGCAATAGAAGCCATCGTATCAAGGTACAGGAATAGAAATACAAACACGCTTCCTGTGTCCAATGATGGCACCCCTGCTACTACCACTGGAACTGAGTCGTTCGATGACAAGCGCCGTCTTGAGCTATTCATGAAGGATCAAATTCCCAAGACAGTTGCATTTGGAGGTTATGTCATTCTGGCAGCTATAACAATCGGTTGTCTCCCTCTCATAATCCCACAGCTCAAATGGTACCATATTTTGGCTGTGTACATCGTTGCACCTGCGCTAGCCTTCTGCAATGCCTATGGATGTGGCCTAACAAATTGGTCCTTCGCAAGTGCCTATGGTAAACTTGCAATCTTTAGCTTTGGTGCGTGGGCAGGTGCTTCACATAGTGGTGTGCTTGTGGGACTAGCTGCATGTGGTGTGATGATGAGCATTGTGGGAACAGCTGCTGATCTAATGCAAGACTTCAAGACTGGGTACCTCACACTGGCCTCGCCAAAGTCCATGTTCATAAGCCAAGTGATAGGCACTGCCATGGGCTGTGTTATTGCCCCCTCTGTCTTCTGGCTGTTTTACAAGTCATTTGATGTTGGAAAGAGCGATGGCGCTTACCCAGCACCTTACGCATATATGTACCGTAACATGGCAATCATGGGTGTTGATGGATTGACCCTTCCAAAGAATTGCTTCACATTATGCTGCACCTTCTTTGCGATCTCCTTCGGCGTCAATTTGATCAAGGACCTGGTGCCGAAGAAGGTAGCAAAGTTCATCCCCATCCCCATGGCAGTAGCCATTCCTTTCTATGTTGGAGCATACTTCACTATTGATATGTTCTTGGGCTGTATGATACTCTTCATTTGGGAAAGCAAGAATAAAGCTGAAGCAGACTCGTTCGGACCCGCAGTTGCATCAGGCTTCAAGTGTGGTGACGGGCTCTGGGCACTACCCGAGGCTATTCTTTCTCTTGCAAATGTGAAACCTCCCATTTGCATGAAGTTCTTGTCAAGGTCTGTTAATGCCAAAGTGGACTCTTTCCTTGGGAACTAGTGAGTGCTAGTTTGATAGTAGAATAGAAGTTTCTTTTCCTTCTTTCATATAGTTGACTGGTTGAATAATTCTGTAAATATGTGGAGTTCCACTGGGCAGTCAGTGGTCATAACTTTTTCAATGACTAGTGAAGAAAAATTAGAGAAGTTGCCTGATTTGTTTAGTGCTGCAATTGTCCGTTGCTATATTAGAATTTAATTTTCGTGGTCCAGAATATCTCTAGTTAATCAAGAATGCAAGATTGCAAATCTGCTTAGTGTTAGTACTGCACAGTTGGAAAATCATGTGATTCTGTGAGGCAAGACTTCTTTGCTAAGCCAGGTAATAAGTTCAGACTTGTCAACGAAAAGATGAGCATTTTGGCCTTTCAGGGCAGAGTCTTTTAAACAGGAACGGCCATCAGATGGAAGAGAGACGTTTGCCGCGAGATGCAGAGTGCAAATTTACCATTAAATCCCCGAGAACCGCATCCCACCAGTTCGCCTTCCCCATCCATTGGTCATCGCCACTGCTTCTGCGCATCTCTTCTTCGGTGCTACCCTTGGAGGAGGGCACCAAATCCTCGAGCGGCCGCCGGCCAGGGCGGTGGATTGGAGAGGAGAAAAGCCTGGATTCAAGAGGTGGAGCAGGGTCGGCGGGAGACCCTCCCGACTTCCGAGGTTCCTCATCTGCGCCGCTGCTGGTCGCCCGCTGCGGTGCCGCCGTGCCGGTGCGGCGGCCGGCGCGAGCGGGTGTAATGGGCCGCACTTTCACCTGGGCCTTACAAATGGCAGAAACGGATGCCCATCCGATGGTGTGGAGCGGGCCGGCCTGTGGGTTTGCATCTATGTGCTTCACCGACAGGCACAACCGCACAAGGCTAGGCATTGTTTGGTTCGATTGGCAGTTGAGCCTTGAACGGAGAAGTCTGCAGCAAATGGATTATCGTCTCGGTTCCTCAGCTGCCTGTTGCCTGTTCCGGCGTCAAGTGCCGCAGCATTTTCATGGTTTCGTATTCCACGATACATGGCACGCCGAAACTATTGGATGCCTGCGGCCGGCTAACAATTAAAACTCGAGGCTTCAAGCTGTCCAGATTCCTGAAAGAGTAAAATACATGAATAGTCCATTAACTTGTAACGCTGTGTCGATTTAGTCCATCAGGTTTGAAAATGCATTTTTGGATCCATAACCTTGATTTGTGGTGCATCAATAGTCCAGATGACGTCATCACGGTTTGAAAATGTATTTTTGGGTCCATAACCTTGATTTGTGGTGCATCAATAGTCCAGATGACGTCATCACAAGTTTTTTGTCTACGTGGACTGCCCACCGTGGCAGCCGAGGTGGCCAGAGAATCGCTGGGCGGCCAGCCGAGGCCAATCAAGCCCGTCCGCGCCCGGCGTCGCGGCCGTCGCGGCGGCGTCGGCGGCACCGACCCCTACTGGCGTTCTCCCAAAGCGAGGGAGCTGCTCGGCCGGGCGCTGGCTGCTAAGGCTCAAGAGAGCAGCGCGGCGGCTGCGGCGCCAAGGCCTCGGTGTCGTCGCCGTCGCCCGTCACCACGAGGGCGGCCAACTCCGCGGCGGCGCGGTCGCTGAAGCTCCTGCTGCAGCGGAACAGCAGACCGGGCGTCGGGCGCCGCGGCGGTCGGACCTCGCGTTCGGCGCCGCGCTGCTCGCGACAGCCTCCGACTTCGGAGGCGTCGCTGTCGCTGGCGTCCTCCCGCTTCTCGCTCTCCTCCTCGTCGTCGTCCTCCGGGCACGACCACGACGACGTGCCCCGCCTCTCGCTCGATGTGTCTCATCGATTTACCATGCATGCACGAATGGCAGCCTTGCGGCAGCAGGGGGCATATGAGCAGTTGGTGCATGCATGGACGCAGAATGCAGCTACAGCGCCGCGCGCAGTAGACGCCTCCCTGCTAGCTCCCCTGAGCTGTCGCCGTCGTGCTCGAGGGGCTCGGCAGCGTGCTGCCCGCGCTCACGCCACGCGCGCGCTTGTAGCCGCGGCGCCTGCGTCTGCCTATGAGGCTGTCACACGGCACGCAGCTTTTCACCAACAGCGCAGGCGGCGGCCAGCCATCCTGTCACCGTGTTGCGTTGCACTTGTTGGCGCGTGGAACTGGACTGTTCCTGATCTGATCCTACCGTTGCTTGGCCGCTTGCTTGCTGACCTCAACTGCCACGGTGGGCAGTCCACGTAGACAAAAAACTTATGATGACGTCATCTGGACTATTGATACATCACAAATCAAGGTTATAGACTCAAAAATGCATTTTCAAACCGTGATGACGTCATCTGGACTATTAATGCACCACAAATCAAGGTTATGGACCTAAAAATATATTTTCAAACCTGATGGACTAAATCGATACGGCGCTACAAGTTAATGGACTATTCATGCATTTTACGCTTCCTGAAATTACGCACGAAAGGCATCTGCGACAGTCGCCGAGCCGTGATGCGCCAATGAAAAGGACAAGAACGCACTAGGTATTTTCTTGCTACAACCACGCTTCCAAGGCTCCAGATTTGTTTGGGACCAAGGTTACGTGGAGTATATAATGTTGGTGAGTGGTGTGATGACTGCAAAGTGTGTATTGCTATCGCATGGAGGAAGCAGACTGGCGTACTGGTATCTGAACTTCTGAAGGTCAGGGTCAGTCCATCGGTTCCGTTCGCATCACCGGAGAGTGGAGATCGTTAGATCATGGCGTGCGCCGACGAGCAGGTGCAGGTGGAAGGTGACGACGCCGCCGGTGCCGCCGTCAGCACTGTTGCGGACGTCGGCGAGCTCAGGCAGAGGAGCAAGGCCCACAACCATGAGAAGCCTGGCACGGATGCGGAGGACGGCGAGGGGATCAAGAGCATGCTGGGGGGCCGCTGCGAGGTCACGGACTCGATCGAGCGGGTGTTCGAGTCGGAGCCGGTGCCGCCGTGGCGGGAGCAGGTGACGGTCCGGGCGTTGGTGACGAGCCTCTTCCTGGCCGTCCTGTTCAGCGTCATCGTCATGAAGCTCAGCCTCACCACGGGCATCATCCCCTCGCTCAACGTCTCCGCCGGCCTGCTCGGCTTCTCCCTCCTCCGGGTCTGGACGGCCGCCGTCAGGGACCCCAAGCGGCCCTTCACCCGCCAGGAGAACACCGTCGTCCAGACCTGCGTCGTCGCCGCCTACGGCATCGCCTTCAGTGGTACGATGCGCCGCCACCGCCAGCTGCTCTGCTCTGCTCCCTGTTCGAAGCTTACCTTGAAATCCGACGTTGAAATCTGCTCCCTGTCCTGCTGGGGTCAGGTGGCTTTGGGAGCTACCTGTTTGGCATGAGCGAGACGATCGCCAGCCAGGCGGCTGAAGAAAACAATGCGAACAATGTCAAGGAACCCAAGCTGGCGTGGATGATCGGCTTCCTCTTCCTCGTTAGCTTCGTGGGCCTGTTCGCTCTCGTCCCCCTCAGAAAGGTGCCTCCTATGATCGCTCCTCTTCTTTTTTTTTTTTTTTTTTTTTTTTTGTCACTGAAAAGTGAAAACTGGAAGACTGAAACTGACAAAGGCACTGACTGGGCTTTGATTGATTTTCAGGTGATGATCGTAGATTACAGGCTCATTTATCCGAGCGGCACCGCGACAGCTCACCTCATCAACGGTTTTCACACCCCGGATGGCTCTGAACGCGCCAAGTAAATACTAGTACTACGTATCAGTGCAGATATACATGCTTGTGCAGTGATCTGATCGATTGCAGTCATTACCATCCGTGATCATCATGTATTGCAGGAACCAGGTGCGAACGCTGATCAAGTGCTCCTTGGCCAGCTTCGTCTGGGGCTTCTTCCAGTGGTTCTACACGGCCGGGGAAGACTGCGGATTCGCAAACTTCCCTGCATTAGGCCTGGAAGCCTATCACAACCGGTATCTAAATCCGACCTTTTTTTCTTCTTTTCTTCTGAAACCAGCAATCTGCCCCTGTCTGTAGTCTGCAGTTCCTATGCTTCAGCAGCCTGCCACATGAAAACAATTCACTGCCTGTGCTGTTGCCGTTTTGCCAGGTTCTACTTCGATTTCTCAACGACGTACATCGGCGCAGGGATGATCTGCCCGCACATTGTGAACGTCTCTGTACTGCTTGGAGGAATCCTCTCGTGGGGATTTCTGTGGCCTCTGCTAGCCGAGAAAAGAGGGAGCTGGTTTGATGCAAAACTGCCAGACACCTCGCTTGAAGGAATGCAAGGCTATCGGGTACTTTGCTATCCTATCTTCTGCTAAACGTTTCCTGATTCCTGTTCCAGATCTTGTGAAAAAAAACGCAACGGGGACTTCAGTTCAGTTCAGGGTGAGGCTTCCATCTGATTTCAGCCAAGCAAGCAATCTGAACTGTGTCGCTGCAGGTGTTCATCGCCATTGCCATCATTCTTGGCGACGGCCTATACAAGTTCGCCACGGTGCTCTTTCGCACCGTCGCCTCGATGGCGGCGTCAACCGAGAAGAAGAAACTCTTCGGTGCGCTCCCTGTGAACAACAACAGTGACGACAGCAGCGGCGCCACTCCCGCGCCGCCGCCATCGTTCGACGACGCCCGCAGGACCGAGTTCTTCGTCAAGGACCAGATCCCAATGCCGGTCGCGATCGTCGGGTACGTGGCCATCGCCGCCATCTCCGTCAGCACCGTGCCTCGCCTCATCTTCCCGCAGCTGGAGTGGTACCACGTCCTGACGGTGTACCTGATGGCGCCCGTGCTGGCCTTCTGCAACGCCTACGGGATGGGCCTCACGGACTGGTCGCTCGCGTCCACCTACGGCAAGCTCGCCATCTTCACCTTCGGCGCGTGGGCCGGCAAGTCCCACAGCGGCGTCCTGGTGGGGCTCGCCACCTGCGGCATCATGATGAACATCGTGTCCACCGCCGCCGACCTGATGCAGGACTTCAAGACGGGGTACATGACGCTGGCGTCGCCGCGGTCCATGTTCGTCAGCCAGGTGGTCGGCACCGCCATGGGCTGCGTCATCGGGCCCAGCGTCTTCTGGCTCTTCTACCGCGCGTTCGCCGGCGCGGGCATGGGCACGCACAAGAGCGCGTACCCGGCGCCCTACGCGCTCATCTACCGCAACATGGCGATCCTCGGCGTCGACGGCTTCTCCAAGCTCCCCGGGAACTGCCTCACGCTCTGCTGCGTCTTCTTCGTCGGCGCCATCGCCATCAACGTGGCCAGGGACATGGCTCCGGGGAAGGTGGCCAAGTTCATACCGCTCCCCATGGCGATGGCGATTCCGTTTTACATTGGCCCGTACTTCGCCATAGACATGTTCCTGGGGAGCGTGATACTCTTCGCGTGGGAATGGGTGGACAAGGATCAGGCGAACGCGTTTTCCTATTCCGTCGCGTCCGGCTTGATCTGCGGCGACGGAGTGTGGTCTCTGCCGCAGGCGGTGCTGTCTCTTTTCAACCTGAAGCCGCCGATATGCATGAAGTTCCTGTCGAGACAAGTGAATGACCAAGTCGATGATTTTATTGCAACTTTGTCCTAGAGAAAGTCAGAAAAGAACAAGCATATATACTTAGCTTGAATAATTATGACGGTGAACATTCTAGTAGTAAAAGGAAAACCGAATGCATGATAAGTGCTTTTGTGCCAACAAGAAATGTTTTGTTTTTCTTATAAAATATAAAAAAACATACAGTATGCTTTAGTACAAACAGTCGAAGGTAGTTATATTCACAGACATTTATTCTCTGAATTCTCAACATGACCAATCCTTGGGCATGCACTCATATATACCATTCAGATAAGATATCCATTATTGAGTAACAAACCACTAATCTTTCATCAGTCTGTACACCAAACATGGGTAATTGGCATCATGATACAGCATTATTCTCTATATATGCAGCATTGGCAGTTGACTGATGCATAGTAATTCACTTAGGCGCTTTATCCAGGGTTTTCTTCAGATCAAGAAGTTTTGACCACCTTTGGCTGGAAGTCTTCTTCTTCTGGCTACCACCATCTGTAGAATTAAAGATAAAGGGTCATGACTCATGACAAAGATCTGTATTGTACGCTACTGAAACTAAGTGCAGTTAATCGTAGCAAGTGCATACATTGCCATACAACTGTAGACTTTTCGCAGGTCTCCGAACATGAACTCTGCAGCGATGTCCACATATTAAATCAGTAACGTCACTGACCAACCTAGCATGCAGGCTGTAATCAGGACCAGTGTTTCACCTTAGTGGATGCAGATAATCGTACGGTCTCTTGGATTACCGAGTCGAGATCGACTTCGTCTCCTGGTCTGACATAGATGACCTGTTTAATGTGGAGATAAGTTGGAACTGACGTGAGTGTTGCTTCAGCAATTTGAACAGAGATCCGAGCGCCGCTTGTTCAGAACTCATACCGATGGATCAGTGTCACCGAGATCAGGCAGCCCACTCTGATCTCTCCTTGTTGAAGACAGAACCGTGAGATTGAAGCGTTCATCGATCTGCAAAGCAAGAGCATGTCATCAGTTGTCTGAAATAGTTGAGTGCCTCTGCATATGTGCAGAACCTGAAATAAGATTTTGAGTGAGAGAACAATACATTTGTGCAGTACGGCAAGGAGCAGGAATCGCAGATTTTTCTGAAGGATGTGAGGACTCGCCCTTTTATGGACATCCCAAACTGAGTGTGCTGAAAACAAATGAGTAAAATGTACCGTAGGTACTTAAATTATTGGGTGGTTACCAGATAGGTACTTCAACTGAAAAACGTAACAGTTAGGTACTTAAACTATTGGTGGCTCCCAGATAGGTACTCCAACTAAAAAATATAACAACTAGATACTTAAACTATTGGTGGTTCACAGATAGTTACTCTGATTATAAATTCCGTGAGTATGTGACGAGACAAATTAATTAAGTATAATTAATTCATCATTAGCACATATTTACTAGCCTGATATTGTCAAATCATGAGTTCAATTGTCCAGATGACCATTGCTTATGAGCCAACTTTTGTGAGATGAATTTTTTAAGCCTAATTAGTCTATGATTTGAAAAAACCGGCTCACAAAAGCCTAATTGTGTCAAATCATAAACTAATTAGGCTTAAAAAATTCGTCTTACAAAAGCCGGCTCATAAGCAATGGTCACCGGGATAACTGAACTCATGATTTGATAATATCATGCTACATTAAATATATGCTAATGATAGATTAATTATACTTAATTAATTTATCTCGTTATATACTAACAGAATTTGTAATTAGAGTACGTATCTGGGAACCACCAATAGTTTAAATGCCTAGCTATTACGTTTTTTAGTTGAAATACTTATCTGGGAGCCACCAATAGTTAAAGTACCTAACTGTTACATTTTTCAGTTGAAGTACCTATCTAGTAATCACCTGATAGTTTAAGTACCTACGTTGCATTTTACTCAAAACAAATCACACGAATATCAGTTCCTCCTCTCCTGCTGTCCTGCAAACCTATCTATCTACTACTTGATCTAACTCACCACATGTTCTTCAGACCCATCATTAAGTGCAAGAGCACACTCATCATTCATTCTATTGCTGTAACCCTAAGCAATTACCTGCTGTACCAGAAGGTTCACGAGCACATCAGCGTCCCTCTGCCCGTCCTCGATCAGGTCGTCAAGATGCAGCTGCCGCAGCGTCAGTTCGATGTCGCTGCTCCACTGATCACCTCCACCGCACGACGTTCCGACGGAGACCAGGCTCTGCCGCGCGCCACCGGTTCCCCTCCGGCGGGTCCTCCGGAGGCTCTGAATCCAGACAAGCAGCACCACAATGAGCTTCCAAGGATCACCCAAACAAATTACCCAGAGCTCTGTCTGTACCTGTGTAACTTGCACTTTCTTCAGTGGCTCGGTCATGTAAGGATCGTCTTCAGTGGAAAGCTGCGCGAGAACGGCGAGCTTTCTGCATCTGGCGCGGCTGCGGCTTCCGCTGCTTGCCGGCTGCGTGGTGATGGAATTCGGCAGCAGTCTCAGCGCGCGGTTGCAAGCTCTCGCCATGATGTCGGAATTTGCCGTGCAGTGCAGCTGCAGCGGAGCCTGGTCCAGGCTGCTGTGGCGCTGAAGCCTTGGAGTTGAAGATACTACTGTTACCTTATCAGCTTATCGTTTGCTCCACCGTGGCGTAAGTGACATGTGGCACTTGTTTGAACAGAACACATGTGCATCACCGTTAGATGCTTCTGCAGTGCTGTGAATGAGTCTCACTGATAAAATCATTTTGCTCTCTCGTGTATCCATGTGATGATTACTAAATCATACAAGTGATATTCTCTCTTTCCGTTCTAAAAAAATATATAATTTTTACTTTTCGTGGAGTCAAACAATTTGAATGCTGACAAAAGTTATATAAAAAAGTATGGTGGAATATGTTTTTGAATCTAGTTGAAGAAATAAATGTTAATACTATTCGCTATAAATGTTATAAAACTTAAGCTAGTTTAACTTGCATAAATACCGTTATATTTTTTTTGGGAGCGGAGGGAGTACATGTTAGACATGCATGAGATGCATATCGGGGACTACCAAAGTTATTCCTCTTAAGAGCTTGTTTGTTTCTACCCCAAACCAAAGGGGTGAAGCGTATTAAGAGGAATTTTGACTTGTAAAGGATTTAATATACCTTAATCCCCACTAACCCTCTTAGGGCTTGTTTGGCTGCACTCAAATATACTTCAATCCATATGGTTTAGAAGGGATTGAGGTGTATTTTAGTTCAAATCCTTCCAAACCATATAAATTAGAGTGTATTTAAGTGCAGCCAAACAAGCCCTAATCTGATTTCATCGATTAGGTTTCATCACTAGAGAATTATAACCTGATTTAGTTATTATAATTTGGGCTCACACCATGACTCAGATCTACTAGTACGACTATTATCATTGAAATGGAGGGTCCCCAATCGCCAGATTGCCGGAGGCGGAGATGAAGTTGTGTCTTGGTGGATGGATGGCGAGGAATTCCAGTTGCTGATGTCATATATTATTGTCTTATTAGCCGGGGGGGGATGTCTTTACATTAATTCTCAAAGTCTAGAAATTACCATATTATTAATCAGAGAAAATAAAGTCAGAGTGCCACTCTACATGTTGATAAGTTACCGACCACTACTATTATTAGTCAACAAATTATGAACCCATAAATACCCTTATATATATTTCTCTCTTACCAACACACGCCATTACTTAAGTATCTTCCTTATGTTGATAAAGTCAATGAATATTTGCATTTCAAATTTGTCTTGGGGGGGGGATGAAAGTCAAAGTTGCATTTTCTTATATCAATAAATAGTAGTATATTATAGAAAATAAAAATAGTTAATACGAGAGAGTTCTAAAATATAAGCATATTCTTTTTTTTTAAGTCTGGGCCTGGCAAACAAACCAGATATTTGTTTGCCGGGCCAGTAATGTTGGTAGCGGATGGCCCAGCCCAACAAACCAAACAGGCCATGCGGGGCCGGGGCCTTCATCTCAAGTCTAATCTGTGGAGCAGCGATCACGGCAGCTAACGTCGCGTCACTCAAACGGTCGAAGCCAGATCGCACGACCCGGGCTACGATCCGTCTAGTAGATTCGGATTCCTGACCGCTCTTGGCGCCAGCCAGATCGCACGGCCCCGGTCCTGCGGACTGCTGGGCATGGCCTGTGCCTCTGGCTGGCCGCTGGCCGAGCGTCGCCGCGAGTGCGAGCACATGGAAAACGCCGGCGATCTGGCTGTGCCGGCACGCAGCAGGTGCCCCTCCGTCGTGACGTCGTGTCACCGTGTCAGCGCCGCTGCTCGCATCGCCATCCTAGCCTGCACTACCGGACCGAACGTCGCGGCTTTTGGCGCCCAGGGGTGGTGCTCCTCGATCAGAATTCAGAAATTCAGAATTCAGATTCAGAACTCAGAAGTGGAAGTGCCCTATCATCAGTACCCCTTTTCACTTTTCGGCCTTCACGAACCGCTCACAGGCCGGTCCTTTTCCGCAGCCGTCTGCACGCGACGCATCACGCATCACGCACCGGCCAATCCCCTTGCCCCTCTCCCGGCGGACGAATTAATGGATCATCATCATCATCTGCCAAGTGCCGATGCGCGTGCTTGGCTGCTTGCGATGCGACGCCCAGTTCGGTTCCAGTGCACCCACGTTTTGGATGGAATGGAATGGAACGCTTGCTGCTGCTGCGGTCCTATTCTGCGCGCACTGCCGACCACTGTAGTTTGTTCCACTGCCGATTCTTCTTCCCCGTGGTGCGCGGAGGAGTGGAAATGCACCATGTTCCGACCATCGGCGGCGGCCCAAGTTGCTGTCGCTGTCGCCTGTCGGGGAGATGTGCTTGGTTGGGTGCATGCATGTTGCAGGAGATATCCTGCTAGAGGCTTTGGAGGAAGCAAACGGAGAGTTTGCATTGGCTCCTATTCAGGTGCGGATAGTGCCGTCACTTGAGTGGCTGGTGCCGACAGGAAGGTGCAGTTCAGAAAGTACCTTTTGTTTTTCATTTTTCCTCCTGTACTTATCGCCCGAGCCTTCTACGTGGGTTTACAGGTACTCCTACTACCTAATTAACGAAGTGTTACGTTGCATGCTCTAGCGAATTGCGCATACGCTCTCTCGTCTTTCGCTGACGACGGCAAACTCTCCTGTAGTACTGTAGCGTAGTGCTAAGCTTTCCGGTTACGACTTGTTTAGTTGCCCACAAATGCCCTCTAATTTGTGTAGTTTGAGAAAGATTGAGGCAAACTTCAATCCTTCTCAAACCGTGTGAATTAGGCAAAGAACCATTCTATAGAGCCGGTTGTCTATAGTATTGGTTGGTCGTCCTTGCTATCACAATATTGACCTGCAATGTGAAACTTGAGTTTGGAACTGGGGTCCGAGAATATTGTGATAGGCGGCTACGGTTGAGAATTTCTTCTTAAAATCTTTATGGTTTTGCTATATCATGTCCTGGCAAAACAAAGGTCCCTCTTACTACACCTAAGCATGTTTCAATTAAAAAAAAATCATCAGGCTATTTTCTTTGAGAAGAAACAAACTATTTCTTTCACACATGCTATTTTCAAAGGATCATATTGGTTATGGTTAGCGTGAAACTTTAAAGGGAGATGTTTCAATTGGAAAGCAAAGCGCTGGAGGTTATCACTTTAGATGTGTTTGCCAAGAATGGATGGCAAAGTAATACTACACTTTACATAAAATTTTCAAAACTACTTTATTTATTTTGAAGCCACAGAATAGGTCGGTGTGACGGTCAACAAGTCAAAATCGGGGAACAATCTTGGTACTAACAACAACATCGTACAAGGTAACAAAAAGGTATCAATTTGAGCATTGTGTTCAGAAAATAACATCATCCATATATTTGCAATGCAAAAAATAAAAAAATATTCTTGAGTAAAAATTAGATTTTTTTATTTATTTACTGCTGCAATTTTTATTTATTTCTGCTGCAGAGGCTGGATTTTTCCATTTTCTAAAAAAAGAGTTAAAATAAAAAATTTGGATGTTTTAGAGGAATCCTACACCCATAGGTTAAAGGTGTTGTGAGAATCATGTGAAATATTCTTTCTCCAATACTGAACTTTTAGTTACATCAATTTTACATAAGAATAACATTAAATTAGCGACAATAACTGAAGTGTAAGTCGTCGAAAAAAAAATCAAGCACAAGGACAATAACTAAAATTTGGATGTTGCAGAGAAGATCTGCACAGAACTTTAGTGTATTCCTTTCTATACATGCTTACTCCCTCTGCCTTAATATCTGTCATTTTTCATTCGCTTTTTGAGAAATATTTGTAACTAAATATATATATATTAAAAATATTAATATTATGATACATAATGAGTAATATTGAAAAGATCTTTGAATTTAATTTTTTAAATTTTTTTGAGATATAAATGTTAAGTGTATTTTTTACAAATTGAATTAAACTTACTATATACACACCAACACTGCAACAATTATTTAGGAACGGAGGGAGTACTTCTTTTGATGCCTCTATTTTTTCAAGGAACAAGAAAAGGAGGGGAGGGGGTTGTGAGTTGCGGAGAGAATAAGATTTTTTGCACCCGGAGATAAACCGAATCTATAAACCCCGTCGAACGACCATTATTCAGCCGGCCGAATTTTTTATTTTATTTTTTGGTCACGACTACATTTGTGCGATGCTCAAGGACGGTGAAAGTTGTCATGAATCATAATCTCCATGTCTAGAGATATATTCCACCATTAATTCGCCCATAGTAGATCGTTTTGCTAGATAGATACACTAGCATGGATCACAGCCATTTTAAAAAAGGGAAGAAGAGATAATGTACATGTAGCGATAGGCGATTGCACGCATACTTGCTACGTGCTACTAAACGTATATATCGCTACAACACGCTGTATAGTTGCACCAACATCGGGTGATCTGTGGTGATCTCGTCCACGAACGAGCTGACGTTCCGGTCGGCGGCGCGCCTGGCCTCCGCCGTGACGACGCGGTCCCGCAGCGCCCAGACCTTCTCCTGCAGGCGGCAGCCCTCGTCGCCGTCGTCCATGACCCTCCCGATGCCGGCGCCGACGTCGCCCCGCGTCATGCCGGCGAGCCTGATCCCGATCCGCCACAGCCCCGTGATGTAGGCGCAGTTGATGAACTGGTCCCCGGAGACCGGGTAGCACAGCAGGCGCACGCCGTGCTGGATGGCCTCCAGCGTGGAGTTCCAGCCGCAGTGGGTGAGGTAGCACCCGACGGCGGCGTGGCGGAGCACGTCCTGCTGCGGCGCCCAGTCCACGAGCTTGCCCCGCCCGGCGACGCGGTCGGCGAAGCCCTCGGGGAGCCCCGCGCGCCAGGACGCGTCGCGCTTGAGCGCCCACAGGAAGGGGCGGCCCGTGGCCTCGAGCCCCAGCGCCAGCTCGCGGACCTTGTCCCCCCGATCGACCCCACCCAGCTGCCGAACGAGACGTACACCACCGAACCCGGCGCGCTGCGCGTCCAGCCATCCGATGCACGTCGAGTCCGCGCGCCACATGCTGGGGTTCTTGTTGCCATTGCCGCGTTGCTGCTGCGGCGGCGGCGGCTGTTTCGTGCGCTCGGCGAAGATGCCGCCCGGTAGCAGCGCCGGGCCGACGGGGAGGACGCGCGGGCCCTGCTGCCGCGCGAGGCCGCGGTGCGCGTCGTCGTTCTCGTTCCCGGCGGCAGCGGTTGGGCGGCGTCGGCCTCGGCCGGGAAGGAGTTGACGAGGACCCAGCGGAAGCCCCGGGCGCGGTGCAAGGTCTGGAGCCAGAAGGCGAACCTGGACCTCCGCGTGGCCGAGTCGCCGACGAGCCACGGCAGCTCCTCGACGCGGAGCTCCACCTGCGGCGGCAGGATCTCGAGGCCCCGGATCGTCGTCGTCGTCCGGCCGTCGTCTGACCGAATGTCGTTCATCGCCGTCGGACGACTCATCCGCCGACGAGATCGGTGTACCTTCACGTCATATATAAAAAAAAAAAGGGCAGCCAGCCAGAAGTCAGTGCATGATCGATCGATAACCGTGCAAGATTCCTATCGTCCTAGATTCCATGTGGCCAAAGTACGCGTCCGTATGCGCGCGCTACCGCTACGCGACGACGCGCTCGATCGCGACGATCCGCGCGCGTGTCGCGAGGCACGTTCGCGTACGCACGCGCCGCACGGACTGGCTGGGGACTGGGGGAGCTATCACTCGTCACGTCAGCCGCGCTACTGCTAGTGAGTTTGAGTGAGTGGCAGATTCGATTCGATTCGATCAACCGACCGACGACGACGACCCGAGCTGCTGCCGTTCGCCTCCTGAACTGTGACGTGTTCAGTTTCTGGGCCAGACGCACAAAGCACTACCGGGCCACCGCCTTGTCGTCTTCCGTCCGTCCAGACGCACAAAGCACAAGCTGCACTTCCCCGGATGCACAAAACACGGTAACATTATACTACTAGTACCAGTATTGGAAGATAATATATCCAGAACTCCCCGTTTGGGGAAAATTTTTACGTCGTGCAGTGCAGTGCCCCAGGACCACTTTTGCTGGAACTGCTCGACTGCTCGTGCTACCGAAGCGCAAGCACCAAGAACTGACTGAAGCCACGCCTCCAAAAAGATCCGTGAAGATATTTGACATCTTTTTTTCTTTACTCCATATCTCTATCCCCAGAAGGAAAGTTAAACATGATCGACCTCCCGAATTATTCCTTGTTATCCACTCTGGATGAACGTGCAGCATGTACGAAACTGCAGCAGCTCCTGCACTGCGTTCCACGCACATCGTGCCGGAATAGACCGGAGACTTTTCAGAAAGGGGAAAAAGAAAAGTGTAGTAAGGGTACAGATAGAGAGGTAGGAGCAGCACATCACGTGTCGACTAGCGCCGATGGGAGAAGTCAACTTTTTTCGCGGGACGTACGTGATCCTGCTGGGCCAAAACTGAGCAGGAGAGGCAGGCGAGGCGCATCTCAAAAACGGAGAGGATGAGAACGTGGGCCTGCTCCAGCCAGGCAAGGCAAAGAGAGGAGAGATCCGGAGAGAGATGGATGGATGGACATGGATGCATGGATCTGATCCGATCCAGTCATCCAGAGTCCAGTGGTTGGATGGAGATGGCACAGGAAGAAGGGTCCCGACGCCAAAACAAGAAAGGAAAACAAGAAAGGCTCAAAGGGCGTGATTGGTTGGGAAAGGAAGGACCCATTGGAAGGGCTCTGATTGGTTAACAGGATGGAGACTTCAACCTGGCCCGCTGTCGCAACGTTGAGCTCAAGGAACAGCCGATAGGTGGTACTGGTACCAGCCAATCAGCAGCATGCGAACCAAACAAAGTCAGTCCGTTGGCCAATCAATCCTGTTTCATCAGCTCCGCTGTCGCCAAGGAACAACCAATAGGTGGTATATACCAGCAGCAGCACACAGACTTGGCAATCAATCCTGTTTCATCAGACGTGCCACACCGCATATATACTCCGTAAGCCATATGTATAAAGCTGTTGAGTGATTAGGTGACGCAGCTGGCAGAAACATTATAAGATGTACGGCTGTCACACTTCTATTGTCACATGCTCCAATTGGACGTCGTACCAACACTCAACTTTTGTTATGTTAATATAGAAAAAAAAACTGTTATGGTGAATACAGGTGGGGCTAAGAAAGCATACATTACAGAATAGAAAGGGGGTTTTCGTTAAAGCTTAGCAGATCCCACTTGTTTAGGTTAAACAGGTGGATATACACTTGTGACTGCTTTACGTTAGTTTTGCATTGTGATGTCGGATAGATTGTGTCAGCGAGTGCAAATCCAAGGTGTAAATGAAAGATGATGCAGCACTTTTATCCGAGGATTTTTTTTTTTTTAAAAAAAAGAACAAAGTGACAACTAACTGAGATGGAGCTATGGAGGTTGTCCTAAACAATGCATGGCAACGTTATTACGTTAGTATAAGAAGCCAAAGCTAGCCGTCATGTATATAGGTCTTTGTTATCAGGTGTGCTGGAGGAAGCTTGACAGTTAGTATGCTGCTCTTTTTCTTTTTCTAAAAAATAGTTAGTATGGTACGATTAGCAGATACAGTATAGCCTACGCAGCCCTAGTTCGAGCCTATATGATATTAAGGATAGATCGTGCCTCTCTGCAGGGAAAGTCCAGATTATTCCAGAGGGATCTGGACCAGCAGTTGGTTGCATGAAAACCTTATTTATGGTTCCATGCATGCGAAGAATATGCAGGTCAAGCAGGATCAGAGCTGATCCAATATCCTTTGGTTTCCTCCACCTCAAGCCACTCAAGGTCAACTCTGCCATGTTACATGGCCGGTGCAACTCCGGACACAAGGAAGCTGTAAGCAGCGTGCGTGCCTGCCGGCAGCAGATAATAGATATGTTATCTCGTATACGGAATAGTACGTACCAGATTCCGAGATCAGGCCCTTCTCGAGAAGCTCCGGGATGGCGGCGACGACGCGGTAGCAGGCGAGCATCGCGGGCCAGAACCCGGCGGCGGGCACGCCGCACCGCGCGGCGACGGGCACGGCCCACGACGCCAGCACGTCGACGACGACGCAGGCCACCGGCGGCGGCCTGCTTCGTAGCATGCGCTCCAGGTGCAGGGGCATGTGGTGCTCCATGGAATGCACGATGTCGCGGAACGCCGGGGTGGAGTCGTCGTCGCCAGCGGCGGCGTTGTCCTGGGTACAGACGATGCCGCTGGGGATGGACGCCAGCGCCACGCCGCCGCCGACGACACAGCCGCATGCAGCGATGCGTCGGTGGATGAAGTCCGGTACGGCGACGGTGGGCGCGACGCCGTGCGAGGCGAGCGCGCCCGCCAGCTGCAGCATGGGCGTGATGTGGCCCTGCGCCGGGAACGGCACGAGGAGCACGGCCGGTTGGGCCACCGCCTCGGCCCCCATGCGCGATCGATCAGCTTCTGCGAACCAAGGCTGCGTGCGTCGTCTACTACGTGTAGCTAGCTAGCTAGTGGACCTTCGCCACGGAGTGAGGCTTATGTTCCTCTCTTCTTCCGTGGTCTGGGTGGGATTGCGAGGCAACGAACACAGCGGGCTGAGCTTTTATATAGCCGCCGCGCGCGCTGGCTCGCCCACTTTTCCGTTTATCTAGCTGAGCTGCTTCATTTTTTTTACTGATGAGGGAGTTTATTACGCGCGCTGAGATCGAGCTCACATGTGTACATGTATGAATGGTAATAATAATGTAATGATGCAAGTAATGCGGTGTCGTGTAGCATGGTCTGCGTGTCGTCCCCAGGTGATTCGAAGATTCGTCACGGGTTTTGCTGCAGTTCTTTTTTTTTTTCTTTCCCCTAAACAGCACAAAGAATGGATGCCATCCATGGTCGCGCGGGTTCCCTCCCGCACAGGGGCAAGCCACGGTCGTTCATTTGGATGGCCTAGGGCCCACCCAACGTCCCTTTTCGCATCGTGCGCGGCCGGTGTGGACGCATGGTTCCTGGCTTCCTGCGATAGATTACATCGACGCAAGATGTAAATGACCTGACTGTATGTGCGCTTAAAAAAAATGACATGACTGTGTGGGTGATATGTGACTCCAATCTTGTTGGTTTGAATACGACATGGTAGTTCGTTCTCAGAGGGTTACTGTAGTCATTTCTTTTGTACCTGCAAATGCGGAAGAAGGTAGTCAGTCGTACAAAAACACGCGAACGTCGTTAACAAGCTGAAAACCCAGTCTGCAGTGGTCCATTTCCTTTGGGTTGTGTCTGCATTAGGTGATTTACAATTTTATTACCAACACATCAACCCATACCCCACTACACAGTCTAGAATTTTATACATTATTACATGGAAGTCTCAAAACAATTAATTTTCCATTTAGTAATACTAAGATTTAGCAAAAATACATTTTTATTTTAATTCACCTATTGTGTCTGCATATATACTAAATATCTGTTTGGCATGCCCTCATTTAGCTCTACCTCCTTCTGTAACACATAATTTATCTATCAGCTCTCCTAAAATGCAGGTGCCTGAAATCATCTTTTTGTTCAGGCGACGTTCTAGTCTTTGGATCTGCCTTTCCTTTGTGTTAATTTAGATGGATTAGATCTGCATTTGATGGTCCAAAGCCGTTGCCTGAACAGATGTTATTTTTCAGGCACCTGAAAAATAGCAAATCCCTTTATCTATACTATAAAGGAGCCAACGATTTAGAAAATACCTGTCACCTAAGATCATCTTATCCACCTTGATCTCCTCCCTTGGATGTGCATCTAACATCTATAGATTTTGGTTAACTATGGGCCCGAAGCTTTTCCTGACATCCTAATATATGATACATGTGTAAACATGAAGAAACATCAACTGTGATCCAAAACTTTTTTTTACACCGGACTCCTTTCTTAGCCGCTCGCATGTACTCGGTCCTCTGCCACCGCCAAATAAAACTGCCGCACTCCCTCGCTCTTCTGGCGAACGCCACTCGGGCCTCTCGGATGTGAGGCAGCTAGGGAGATGAGAGGAAATCGTCGCCTCTGGCACATGGCTCCTCATAAGAGCTGGCTAAAGATTGAGTTTGTTTAGATGTTGTCCCCCCACCAAACATACACATCCCACCCTAGGCACTCGCAATCGAATGCCTAGGAGTGGTGCCTAGCATAAGCAGGTTTTACACGCTGGAAACCAAATACGCCCGTACTCCCTTCGTCCATAAAAAATAGTTGTCACTTTTTTGAGGAGTGAAACAATTTAACGCCTAGGAGTGGTGCCTGGAAGCATTACATATGTTTGTAGTCTTTAGAATTACATATGGTCCTGAGGAGTGGAACAACTTTTTGCTGTTGGATTTTTTAAGATTAGTTATTTCTAGTGCATCTCATAAGTGTTAGTGTACAGGCTTTAAAATGAGAATCTAATTAGTAATTTACAGGTTTGCAAAGCCATCTTTTATTCGGTTTCCTGGTTCACCTTTTGTGTGCATATAAATTTTTTTCTTGATCACAAATTTTTTTTGCGTGCCTTAGTATTAAGATAGAAAAAGTTTGATATAACACGTCTTAGTGGCGCTCTAAGAGGTCGATAAAGATTTACATAGAGCTCAGACCCTCTCTTGTGTGCATATAAAATATTGACTCTATGTTCTATTCCTCTATTCCTAAATATCTCTCGTTTCCCGACAAACAACTTTGACTAAATATATATTGAAAAATATTTATATTTATGGTAAGTACACAATTAGTATCTTTGGAAATATTTTGATCTAGTTTTTTTAATAAATTTATTTGGTGATATAAGTGTTACATTTATTTTTTTAGAAATTGAATTAATCTTGTACCATGTACGCCAACAGCGTCAAATAATAAGCGACCGAGGGTGCTACGAGATGACATGCATGCAGCATGCTAATCCGGACGAGCGATCTCGACGTGTCAGCTTAAAAATAGAAAGCCACTAGTACAATTGGCCCATTGCCTCAGGACCACTGCCAGCCGGCCGGGTGGCTCCATCGAGTTGGGCCCGTGCCGGAGGAGCCTTTCGCTTTGCCATTGCCAATTGCCAATTAGTACGGGAAATTGCTAGATTATGTGGTCGGAGCTCGGATGTGCTCACTTGCTCAGGCACCACTGTGTGCCGACCACCGTTCGCTGCGACTTGCGAGCCGCAGCATCATCGTTTATTCGTCTCCATGCAAATTATATATATGGTCGTTTCTGCCATAGGGCTTGCTGTAGGGTATGTAGTCTTTCGAAAAAGATGGAGCGTGCTTAAACGCAACAAACTTTTGTGAACACTGTGCAGATATTGTTTAGCAAAAAGCTCAGAACGGGTGGATCTAGACACAGAAAAAGAGAAAAGAGCGACCTGTGATAGATAAGATAAGTTCATGAAAACGCACGTGTAAATATACATGACTGGCTGACACTGCAAACACATGATTGAGCTCCATTAGGGCAAGTCGGAATGTTCACATCAGTTTATTAGTCAGCTTATCGTCCTATTTTAGAAGAATATTTTTTTTTTTGAAAAAAAATTAAACGATTTGAAAATGAATTATCAACCAACTTATAAGTCTATGTGTGAACCGTGAAGTGAGTATAAAATTTATACTATAGTTCAAACATAAACCCTAAATAAATCTATAACTAACTTATACATGATCCAATAAGTATGATTTATTTTACTACACTATGAAACTTGAAACATACAATAATTAGACCACCATAAAAATTTCACTACAATTGGGTCATACAAACTCTACACTAAAGCATAACATATTATATGTTCACAACGTAGATCTACTCGCAGAGCCTAACAAAATTAAACTTTCTATTTTATAATTTTTCAAAGATTCAGCCAAAGTAAATAAAAAAAGACAAAGACAAAACCGCCTATGTAAATAAAAAAGACAAAGACAAAACCGCTTTGAATTACAGTTTGAAAAGTTGAAAGAGGAATTTTGTCCAGTTTTGGAGTTTAAGAAGAAAAAATAGATTTGTATAAAATTTAAGAGAGAAACTGCAGCTTTTTCTTAACGAATCATTGTACAAAGCTATTAGTTGAAAACGGGCTCTGGATTTATTGTTTAAGAAACCGGGTTGCTTATTTTTACGATTAAGATAACAGTTTATATTCAAAAGTTACAAGAACAGCCCTGAAAGAAAACAATTACAACCAAATCCTTGTGACACATTCTCGATAATCTTCGTTGCTGGTGATCGGAGCTGCCATCCGCCGCTTTCTACCTAGAAGAAAGAAACGCCAAACTTGTGACTTGAAGCCAAACTTTAGCTCAACGAAGAAGCTTTATAAGAAGCCACATCTAGTTTTTTTAAACCATTCTTGGCAGTGAGTGGCACATCGATGAAATCGATATACGCTTGAAACGTTGAATGTCCAGTTGCATTACCGAGACGAAAGAGATCTGGCACCCTAAGATCTATTGGCGACTCCAAATCACCTAGCAGCAAAGCAACACCAGCAGAAGAACTCTAACCTGATTTCTCAAGGTAGAAGTAAGATGTAACTCCAACACCAATTGCACCAACACGGACGTTGTAGATGCTCTGGAGGAACAAAAGAACCGGCAACGCAACACCTAAGCCACCGGTAGATACTCTTCTTCGTATCGCCATCGAAAAGACGAAAAACCCGGCTGATAAAGCCACCGGTACCTCTAGCACCGGGACAGTCGCCGGACACGACAAGGTGCTAGCGAGATCGACGCCGGTAGCGAGATCGCCTTGCTGCCACACCGGTCTAGACTATGAAGGGAAAGTGAGAGTGGGCGAATCCACGCCTGGCTCTGGAATTTGAGAAGCCAATCTTCTCGTTCCTTCCCCTGAAGGCCCAATCTTCTGATCCAGGCCTAAGGCCTCTCGAGGAAGAGCCTAAGCCCAGCCCAAACAGAAAACCCTAACAAACCGCCGCACCCATCTCTCCTCCCCGGCCCTACCGGATAGATACCTACCGAAATCTGTTCCTCTTCCTCCGCCGCCGTCTCACCTACTAGCCTGCCCCACAACCACGGCGCCACCAATGGATTCCTCTGGAACCCATCTCCCTGCCCCACCACCACCATGCGCCCCCCTGGCCCCACTTGTCTGACACTACCCCTTCCCTCCCCGCCCCAACCTCGCCTCATCGCTGCCGCGCCAGCGCCCAAATCTAATCCCCTAAACCCTAGCGCCGCCGCCGCCGCCGCCATGCTGCGCCGCCTCGCCGCCATCGCCCCGCGGGCCTTCCTCCTCCTCCTCCTCCTCCTCCCCGCTCGCCCCGGCGCTGGCGGCGTCGGGCTACACCCCGCGCCGCGAGTACGGCCTGGTGCCCATGGTGATCGAGCACACCTCCCGCGGGGAGCGCGCCTACGACATCTTCTCGCGCTTGCTCAAGGAGCGCATCGTCTGCATCCACGGCCCCATCACCGACGACACGGCGTCCCTCGTCGTCGCGCAGCTGCTCTTCCTCGAGTCCGAGAACCCCGCCAAGCCCGTCCACCTCTACATCAACTCCCCGGGGGGCGTCGTCACGGCGGGCCTCGCCATCTACGACACCATGCAGTACATCCGCTCCCCCGTCACCACGCTCTGCATCGGCCAGGCCGCCTCCATGGCGTCGCTGCTCCTCGCCGCGGGGGCGAGCGGGGAGAGGCGGGCGCTGCCCAACGCGCGGGTCATGATCCACCAGCCCTCCGGTGGCGCGTCGGGGCAGGCGTCCGACATCGCCATCCACGCCAAGGAGATCCTCAAGGTGCGCGACCGGCTCAACAAAATCTACGCCAAGCACACGGGCCAGGCCATCGACCGGATCGAGCAGTGTATGGAGAGGGACCTGTTCATGGACCCGGAGGAGGCGCATGCTTGGGGGCTCATCGACGAGGTCATCGAGCACCGCCCTGTCTCTCTTGTGTCTGATGCCGTTGCCAGTGACTCGCCAAACCTCAGTGGAGGCGGAACCGGGGTGACTAAAGGAACGGATGAGCCATCCTCAGCGTGATGGCATTGTGCAGTCACAAGGTGCAATCCTTTTTTTGTTGCTGTAACTGTCTTATTGGATTTAAGGTTTAATTGGTAGGTGAATAACTTAATTTTCTGCCTGCTGGGATAATCAACTAGCGACACTGTTGTTTTGCTACTTCAGTTGATCTGTTGCTGGTAATGAATGCTGTCTGGTATGAGTATGAGCCCTCATCAGTGGTGATATATGCATCGTTAAAGATTTGTTATTCTGAAATCAGTCAGTCCTGTTTAAAGGATAAAAGCACACAGCCTTCCAAAATTATGTTTTATTTTGTCTCAGTTCTAATCAGAGTGCCATTTCTGTATTCCACAAAATCTGAATTTCTAATTATCACTGCATGTTGTCTGGTATTTTAGCCATGTTATGACTTTTAATGTTATAAGATGTTAATATTTTTTGTTAGTTGAACAATTCATCAGTGTTGTTTGAAATCTCTGAATAAGAGGTTTTCTCCCACTTGTCTTTTTACAGCACTTGATAGTTCTCTAATGAGAAGCTGAGTTCATATAGAGTTTTCTATTTTCTGTTGAGAACTAAGTGCAGCTTGCATTTTATTTCTGCTGTTGGAGGAACCGGATACTGAATTTTCTGTGTCGGAAACTGGAAGGGACCCTGGCATTATTTACTTTGAAGATAGATACTCCCTCGGTTCCAAATTATAAGACGCTTTGACTTCTTTGGCACATAAAATTTTCTATGTATCTAGACATACGTGATATCTAGATGCATAGCAAAATGAATGTATCAAAAAGGTCGAAGCGACTTGTAATTTTGAACAGAGGAAGATTATAAATGTACCATTGCCTAATAATAATCATCATTTAACTGTTTCTCGTATTTCATTAATGCATTGTGCTTACACTGGTACCACATGAAATTGAGCATAGGAGTTTGTCTGCTATGTAGAGTATGTCTGCTATGTAGTCCAAATGGTTAAAACCATCCAATATTTCCATAATCCATAAACTGAAAATGCAGAGAAGGCTACAAAGTTTGTATCTGTACAGGCTTTCTAATATCTAGCACTAATAATATGTAGAATCACATGACTGAACAAACAATCTGAGGACTGATGACAATATTTGCTTCACTAATAATTTGTTCCCATGTGATTTGTCCAGTCCTATGTAGGACCTGAAGATAATCCTTAAGATCATGTATGGCCTGTTAGCCCATGGTCTGCATGTTAAGCCACCTTTCTTTTACCGCCTCATGTATACACATCAATTGTCTTCTTCAAGGACCTCAAAGCAATTAATAATTTAAAGCAATTTCTCTTGGTTGACTCGTTTTGCTACAATTATTATTATGACATCCTTACAAAATATGAAACTATTATCCACTATTGGTTGTGCATATATCATGAGTCTGAGCTGTCATCTTTGCTTTTAGCTGTGCGAGGAACATACTACATGTTTAGTGGGTACAATATTTGAACATGTGTAAATCAACTCCATGATGTTATTGCAGGATATATCTGAGCACCCAACTATATGTTCAACTCGACCAAAGATTTATGCCAAATGATGCAGGCTTGATTCTGGTCCCTGCACCGGAGATTTTTATGGTGTCAAACAATTTTCATGACTCAATATAGCATAAATCAATGAGATCCCTGAACACTGATAGTAGAGCGTGTTAAGCATTGCTTAGTTTGGAGCACGCAGTCTGATTGTTTATCCATTTATGATTTGAGTTTTGGAACGTGGTATTTCGATGTTGTGATCTGTATCACGGCCAAGATCTTGAGCGTATCGGCCCTTTGTATTGTTTCAGATAACACTACCTCACTGCGTTCTTTTGTTCTCTGGGGGCAAAAACCACTTATTTAGGTATTGTTTCAGATAACACTACGTTCTCTGGGGTTAAAACCACTTATTTTGGGTTGTTCACTGCGTTCAGCCTTTGGCCCAGGATTATACCAGTGTTTTTAGTTTTTACATGCAAGTGAGCTGCTGAGTAATCGCAGTGAGGCTGCTACTGTCAATCTGCTTAACGTTTGGATTCTGGCGGGGGTGCCCCAAAAACGTTGTGAGCTTAAAACTTCTGAACGCTTACGAGCTTTTGGTTACATACACCATTGCTAACACAAACGTAAATGAAATAAAGCTGCAGTCGTTACCAGTGAGAGTGATTTAAACTAATTCCATTTACATTATTATGGAGGGAACCAAACAGCTGTTGAACTAATTTGTAATTTCATTTACACTTGCGTTTCCGTAGAAAGAATCAAACATCTCGTATGATCAATAAAGTGGGGGCAATCTTTTCTAAACAAAAAAAAAAAAAAGTGGTTCACTCGACTTGTGATAAGTTGGATAGTCAAACCATTTTACATTTTTATTTGCTCTGTCTTTCACAGCAGAACAGCTCGAGTAAGCTTGTTTGGTGGAACAGTCCTGTTTGTCTGGTGGAGAAGCGGCTGCGTTTGGCTGTTTCCACAGTGATCTCGTGAGAGGCCAAAGCAGCCGCAGCAGCGGCTAATTTGTTGCGAGACAAAAAAACAAAAAGAAGACTGATTTATTTATAGGGTAATAACAATGTTACATCGATCGAAAAATCGGCTGATACCACAACTAGCCGTCTACTATGTTTTAAGTCCTGTTTGTGTTTTTCGCCACGTACAAAAGTAATAGTAGATTTGCCACACGCAAATCAAATCCCACGGAGAAGCTCACCAGTCACCAACACCAAAGCACAGCACCCTCCCGCGGATTCCTGGAACACCTCGCGGCTCTTGTCTGTCGATGCCATGGCAGCGCCGTCGCTGTGGCAGCTGGAGGACGCGGTCGTCGCCAGGCTCCGCACCTGCGCCACTTTCCGGGACCTCCTCCGAGCGCACGGCCTCGCCGTGCGGCTGTGCCTCTCTCAGAGCAGCTACGTCGCCACCCAGATCGTGCACATCTGCAACGCCCACGGCCGCGCCGCGCACGCCGCGCGGGTGTTCGCCCACGTCCCCGACCCGAACCTCCACCTCCACAACGCCATGATCAAGGCCTACGCGCAGAACCACCTCCACCGCGACGCGGTCGAGGTCTACGTCCGCATGCTCAGGTACCTCCCGCACCCTTCTTCGAGCGGTGGCTTCTCCGTCGGCGACCGGTTCACGTACCCGTTCCTCCTCAAGGCCTGCGGCGGCCTTGCGGCTTCTCAGCTCGGTAGCCAGGTGCACGCGCACGTGGTGAGGTCTGGGTGCGAGTCACACGCCATCGTACAGAACTCCCTGATCGAGATGTACACGCGCTGCGGGGATTTGTCGCTCGCGCGCAAGGTGTTCGATGGAATGCGGGAGAAGGACGTGGTCTCCTGGAACACGCTCATCTCTGCGCACGCGAGAATGGGGCAGATGAGGAAGGCACGGGAATTGTTCCATTCAATGCCTGACAAGACAGTGGTTTCCTGGACCGCCTTGGTGTCCGGATACACCGCGGTTGGGGACTTCGCAGGTGCAGTCGAAGTGTTCAGGCTGATGCAGATGGAAGGATTTGAACCAGATGACGTGAGCATCGTCGCGGTGCTGCCGGCCTGTGCCCAACTCGGTGCCCTGGAGCTTGGCCGGTGGATATATGCTTACTGCAACAAGCACGGCATGCTGGGAAAGATATACATTTGCAATGCGCTGATGGAGATGTACGCGAAGTGCGGGTGCATCGAGGAAGTGCTGCAACTGTTCCATGGCATGTCTGAGAAGGACGTCATCTCATGGAGCACAGTGATTGGTGGCCTCGCGGCACACGGGAGAGCACGCGAGGCTGTCTGGTTGTTTGAGGAGATGGATAGAGAAGGAAGGGTGATGCCAAATGGCATCACATTCGTGGGACTCTTGTCGGCCTGCTCCCACGCGGGGCTACTGGACGAAGGCCTGCGTTACTTCGATCGAATGAAGAAAGCTTATGGTGTGGAACATGGTGTCGAGCACTACGGCTGTGTCGTCGACCTCCTTGGCCGGTCAGGTCGAATCCAACGCGCGCTCGACACCATACGAGGCATGCCAATCCCCCCAGATGTCAAGATATGGGGGTCACTGCTCAGCGCGTGCCGCAGCCATGGCGACGTCAACACAGCTGTGATGGCAGCCGAGCGGCTTGTTGAGCTGGAGCCAGGGGACGTGGGCAACCTCGTCATGCTGGCCAATGTGTACGCTGCTGCGGGCCGGTGGGCCGACGTGGCAAGTACGAGGAAGGAGATACGGAGCCGGAGCACGAGGAAGACGCCTGGGTGCAGCATGATCGAGGTGGACAATGTGGTGCGTGAGTTCGTTGCCGGGGAGGACCTAGGGCCTGAGCTGGGAGGCATTGCTGCTGTACTGGATATCCTGGCCTCTCAGCTTGCTGATGATGAAGAATTAGTTGATTCAGACTGCGCGGGTGATGCTAATGTGTTTGTTAGTGGGTATTACTGATACTATATTGGAATAGTTGGTCTGATGGTGGAATATGAGAGGAGAATAGCATCAGGAGAGCTAGTAGATGGCAATAGCTTTCAGATGCTGTTCTGTTCTTTGACGAAAGGTTCATTTCCTGGATAGCTTCAATCATTTCTGTGGTAAAAAGGTTCCCCACCTTTTTACTCTTTCATAGAGGCTGATACAATTCAACAATCACAAGGGCTCTATGAGGAGTTGATTGAGAATGAAGATGGCTGCCAGCTGGATAGATATAAGTCATCTGAGAAATCAGGACGGTAAGAGCAGTTTCAGTGCACTGAGGTGACATATTTTGTAATTTGTATATAGTGCATTATCTTAACCTTAATCTTTGATATTGCAGGAGTCGATGGCTATGGTCCCGCCTCAAAGCTATGCTCCAGTTAAGGGGCTTTACCTCTATGGTGGTGTACTGGTGTCGGTACGGGGAAGATGATGCTTATGGACCTGTTCTATGAACAGCTGTAAGTCTATCAGTTCTAGCCTTCTAGGATAAGATCTCTGACACGAATTTGTGATGTTCCAAAGTTTGGATCTAGTAATAGCATAGCAGCTTGTTGGTTTGTCACGCTGATTGATGTATGGTTGTTGTTTTCTCTCACTTTATTACGTTTAAGTTTGTTTCAGCCTCAATATATGCAGACAACCATTTGTTCCATATTTGAATTTTATGACACCTAAAAGTTCAACATTCAGTGCGGTTGCCTTAAGGGGTTTTTAACATAGAATAGATCTGATCACATGCAGTAGTCATGCACTCATACTTAAAAAATATATACTTGAATGTAAACAACAGAAATATATTTTTCCCTCAATTTGAATTCTAAAATTTTCTGCCAATAGATTTTGTATACTACAGCCTACATTTTCTTATCCTCAAACAATGAATGATTTTTAGGTTATGTACGAGAACAAAGTAAGGCTGTTATGTACAGCCGAGGCTGGACCAGTAGAACTGTTTGAGATGGAACACTTTTGTTTTATAAAGAATCAGCAAAGCTAAAATAAGATCATTGAGCTCTGCCCTTTCTCTCTTGTGTCTGATGCTGTGGGCAGTGATTCGCTGAAGCTCGGTGGAGGAGGAGATGGGGTGAATAAGGGAATGGAAGAGCCATCCTCAGCATGATGGGCAGTCACAGGGTGCAATCCTTTTCGTTCTGTAGCTATCTTATATTGGATTTACACTTTAATTCTTACATGAGGTGAGTAGCTTAATTTTGTGGCTGCTCGGATTATCCATTAGCTCCACTGTTGTTTTGCTAATTTAATGGATCCGTTGCTGCTAACGAATGCTACCTGTGATGACCCCTCATATGTGGTGATAAATTTATTGTTAACTAGAAGATTCCCCGCGCATTGCCGCGGCAATCACAAAGAATTTAGAATCAAATTAAGTGGAAATAGTATGGATAACTTGCATTAATAAGTTAAAAGTTAGCGGGATGCCATGGCTAATTAGTGGAAAATGATGTGGTTAATTAGTGGAATATGATGTGGATTGCTTGCATGTCTAGATAGAACTTATAATGGGGATTGACTTTATAAGAGATATAGATAGATGACTTGTTCATCTGAAACCAATCAGCCCTGTTTAAAGGATAAAAAAAACCACAGCCTTGCAACATTGTGTTTGTGCAATCTCTGAATGAGCGTGGCTTCCATTTTTATTTCTTCTGTTGGGTTGGCGGAACTGGATACACAATTTTCTGTGTCCGAAACTAGAAGGGACCTGGCATTGTTTACTTTTTTAGATAAATCGGTTAAATCACATGTGCCATTACCCAATACTAGTCATCGTTTTAAACATCTCTTATTTATCTGCTTTGTCCTTATACTAGTACCTCGCATGAAGATGGACATTGTCCTTCTATGTAGAACAATTGATTAAAAAAGTCCAATATTTTCATAAACTGAAAATGCAGCAAAACTAGGAGTATATCTTCTCCATTGAAGGCTATAAAGTTTGCATTAGTACAGACTCAGTAGGGGCTTCTAAAAATCTAGCACTAATAATATGTAGGGCTGGGTCATGATGGTGGGCTTGGTTAGCTTACCTTGGTTTGGTCAGTTAGGAAGTTTTGGTGGTGGGCTTGGTTAGCTTACCTTTAGCTCAGTCGTCTTTTCCCCATTGTAATGTAAACAACCCCTCACAGCCCGGCCTGGAGTGAGGTGGTGGTGGTAGTGGTGTTTGTAAGGGGCTGATTTTTCTCTCTTTAATACAATGATACGCAGCTCTCCTGCGTATTCGAGAAAACATAATAATATTTAGAATTGCATATTACTGAACAAAAAATCTGAGGTGCTGATAACAATATTTGCTTTGCTAATGTATAGGGCTTTGATTGGATACTAAGGTATATTGACAGGGCTGATTTTTCTCCCTTTAATACAATGATACGCAGCTCTCCTGTGTATTCGAGAAAACATAATAATATTTAGAATTGCATATTACTGAACAAAAAATCTGAGGTGCTGATGACAATATTTGCTTTGCTAATATATAGGGCTTTGATTGGATACTAAGGTATATTGACACAGATGTTAATCCATGATACACCTGAGCACCCAACTATATGTTTTTTTTCTTAAAACGAAAAGCACTCAACTATATATGTTCAACTCGACTACAGGTATATTGGTAGGTAGAATAGTTTAACAAGAACATGTGTAAATCATCAACATCAGGTAGAATAGCTGAACAGGAACATGTGTAAATCATCACCTCCGTGATGTTATTGCTGGATATATCTGAGCACTCAACTACTATATGTTCGATCGACCAAAAGATATACGTCAAATGATGCTGATTTGATTCTGGTCTCAGCGCTGGAGATTTTATGGTGTCAAATAACTTCACGTCTCAATGAGCCCCAAACGCTGATAGGAGAGCATGTTACACCAAGCTACGCTTGTTGCTTTGGTTGTCATTACAGTTTGAGCACACAATCTGATTGTTCAGGTTTTTATATGTTTTACCCAGCTATGATTTGAGTTTTGGAACGTTGTACTTCGACGCAGTGATCTGGGTGCTTGTGCCGCTTGTTGCGCATATGAGGGAGAGAGAGATAAGCAGTTTCATGACCTTTGCATCAGTTTCTCCATTGGATTTCCCCGTTTTGTCAGTACAGATTGCAGTGGTACATCGACCCCGCCATCTATCACTTGGGCAGCGAAGATTAGCTATTTTTGGCTGAGCTAGGGGTCATGCGCGGCCGGCAGCAGAGCAAGTTCAATGGCAGGCCGTGGAACTGCTGCTCGACGCAGATTCCATGTAGATTCATTTCACACCTTTCTCCAAATAAACAAGAGTATAGTGCAGTACGCGGCGAGGGCACGCACATGGAATGATGGAAACAGCGCAAGTCGCGCACGCTTCCTTCTCAGAAGGATCCAAATGGATTATGGACTCCTCCTTGGTACATATATAGAAGCAGGAACCATATGCTTCTCGACATGGGATGGTGCGCCGTCCGAGTGCGCCGCGGCGCCTTGCCTGCGACCTCACGTGTTCTTCTACGCCACAACAACTTTGTTGCCATGTTGGCGTGTTAGCTAGCTATAGCTAGGCTGGCTGTCGTTTACCTGGTGCCAGAACCAAGGGATTCGCTTCCCATTTCAACAAAGCCCAAAGGCGCAATTGCATATTTGTGTGTTTTAACTGTGTGGTACGTCTGGTACAGGTTTGGTTTACCAGATTTGGAGGGATGTTGTGGTTTTGAATTCGCTACGCAAAAAAGTGCGTGTCGTAACCTGGAAGGGATTCGATTCAGCGTTATATGGTGCAAATTGTAGTTCCATGGGACTCAAAACACGAATAATTGGTAGAGAGCCGTTTGGATGCATCACTTAGGAAATGAGAACTTAAAATAGTGCTGATAGACAAGAGTAAGGTCAATAATAGAGCCAAATGCTTAGTGCATAGTGCAGTAGTGCAGTATACACTACAAGCACTCCAATTTGCATGGTGGTTGTCATCCCTGCTCTTGAGTAGTGTGCTCCAATAGATAGCAATATGATCTGCATTCAAGAAGGGCGGCGGTGGCAGTAGCAAGGAAGTGATGTTGAAGCCTGCTGGAGCTCTCTTCTTTCTGCATTTTGATGCCACCCAAGAGTTGCATGATATCTTCAGGGCCTTCAAACCACAACTTTGGCTCCCATTCTTTGTGGTGATCATTGCCAACTTTGGCTCCTTTTCCTTATGGAGATCATTGTCCTAACCAGTTGGAGTGTATAGATGACAAGAAGCAATTACATTTTCAAGGGAATACCTCCTCTCTTCGGTATTGCAGAAGCATCTTCAACCATGAGTTTGCCATGGTTATCCATCACGCAAAAAAGAAATATTCCCCTTCCATTATTCCATGGCTTCTTTATTTTCTTTGTCTCCTGACCTTGTAAACTTTTATTTTGATTCTTTATTTAATAATATATAGCCAGTAGGCCCCTCCTGGTTTTCCTTTCCTAAAAAGAGAGGCGATGTTTCAACAGTATATTATCTGAATCCAATCCCACCACTATATGAGGCTCCTATATTTCCCTTTCCCACCCCTCTTTTCCTGCCTCACTTCTATTTTTCCATTAACCAAACGCCACCACACCTGTTGAGCATGCATCAGCAATTCCATTCAACAGACCAACAGTGACGGGATGATGAAAAAAAAAAATGCACGTCGCTGTCCAGGCTCCAACTCGGCCGTGCACGGAACTGTTAATTAATTCCCTATCCAAGAGCAACAGCACCACCCACCTTAATTCCAGCTCACGCTCCACTCCCCCATCCCAATCCTGTTCCGTGTTCCCAACTTCCTCCCATCCCCTCGGCACCGGCCCGAGCCCGACGCCCGGAGCCTCCTGCCGCATTTTTCAGGCTAGTCTGTTTCGTGACGTCCCCGCCTCCCAGGAGAAGAGGACCCCGGCGCCCCTTGAGCATCGTCGTCGCTGTCGAGCCAGGGAGACTGGCCGCGACGGAGTGGTCGGAAGCAGCGGCGGCCGGCGCGGTTTCGGTTTCTTGGCTGGCCCGAGTTGTTGGATTCCTCTCCTGATTTGTTGGTGCGCGCGTGCATATTCCGTATTCCTCACCGCCTCGGTTCATTGTCCGGGCTTCTTCTTTGTGAGTACAATTCTGATTGGATTGTTTTATTCTCGACTTTCTTTCCGGTCTCTATTATTGGTTTGATTAGGAAAGGCTCTTCTAGTACAGAGTTGTCTGGAGGCACCGTCGCTGTCCCTTTGCCCCTCTGTCTCCTCACGCTCTGGTGGAGAGGAGTGATTGCTCGCCGGCGGACGCCACCGTCGGAGGCAGCTGCTAATCGCCGCGTGCCCGCGTCCGGATTGTCGCGGCCTGCACGCGGCGAGGCCGGCATCCCTCTTCAGAAGGCGTGCTTGGGCGGGGAGTCCTGTTCGTGCGCTGGAGTTCGCCGCTCAGGTGAGATCGGGCGCCTCTTCTTGTTCAAGCTCTACTCTTTCCTTCAGGATTGCTGTCTCGGTCGTTCTTGATTTGCTCAAATTCCGCGAAATTTGGAGCTCGGGTTGCCCGATTTGGTATATTTCTTGTTACCTGCTGCTGGTTGTAGATGTAGGCGCTGATACTGTTTCATCTTCCTCGATCTGTAGCAAGTTTCAATCTTTGAGACGTCGTCCCAACAGTACTCCCATCATCCTGGAGCTGGGTTTACCTTTAGCACATCGTGCAAGAACTTTACCCATCTCGGGCTCTTGGTTTCCTGCTTCTAAGGGCTTAATAAATACTATATTTCTTCTGGCCATGAAACTTGTAGCCGATCGATGGAGCTGTAGTGATTCTGGTCAATTTGATACGGATTCCTAGTTCTTCTCTGGAAACTTTAAGTGCTCTTTTATTGGTATTTATATTGAACTAATTACTACTAATTGCAGAGTAGTGTACTATGTGCTAGCAACTGCAGTTCTTTTCACTACTGAGCACCCTTTCCATGTCATTTTCTTGATTACCTTTTATGATGGTAGATTCCATGTCTTAGGCTCCCACCTTTATTTAACGTGTTTGCTTACTTTTGCCTTTCCCTTGTTTATACCACATGATTGGTGCTTGTTTCGTCACATGGCCAGTAATATGCTACTCTTTGGATATGTACCCTGTATCATTCTTTAATGGTTCCTTGGTCTGCTTCATTTGTAGGCTCATAACTTCCTTATGGTGTCTGCCTAGAAAGTGGAGAAATAAGGTACATAGTGGAAGATGAGATCAGTTGTTCGGTCTCTTCGCCAGCTCCGCCGTTTCGCCCAGCACCATGCAGAGAGGCACTCACAAACAACCAGATTGGTCGGGCAGCAGAATGCTTTAATCATGTGTGGATCGCCATCCCGTTCACTGAGCATGTTACGTCGTAATGGTGAAATTAGCAGATTTACAAGCCCTGGTGTGGACCAGTTGATGAGGTCCATGTTCTCTACTGTAGCAGCTGATTCAATCAAAGGTTGTCTTCTCATTTCTCTTCTATACGTGTGGTGATTTCTATCTTCAATTTTTGGGGGACATTTGAATCAACCTATTTGCTTTCTTGAACTTTGCTGTAGATATTGGAAGAGGTGGTCCAATGGTTGAATATGAGAGGAGAATAGCATCAGGAGAGCTAGTTGATGGCGATAGCTTTCAGGTGTTGTTTTGGTCTTTTGACCAGAGTTCATTTCTTGGATAGTTTCCAATCAATGCTGTGGTAAAAAGTTTTCCCGCCTTATAACTGGTTGATACAGGTTGATACAATTCAACAATTACAAAGGCTCTATGAGGAGTTGATTGAGAATGAAGAAGACTGCCAGCTGGATAGATATAAGTCATCTGAAAAATCAGGACGGTAAGAGCAGTTTCCGTGCACTAAGGTGACATATTTTGTATAGTGTATTATCTTAACCTTAGTCCTTTTTTTTCGAAAAAAAATTAACCTTAGTCTTTGATATTGAAGGAGTCGATGGCTATGGTCCCGCCTCATTGCTCAGCCTTCTACCTATGCTCCAGTTAAAGGCCTTTACCTCTATGGTGGTGTTGGTACAGGGAAGACGATGCTTATGGACTTGTTCTATGAACAACTGTAAGTCTATCAGTTCTCGCCTTGTAGATAAGGTCTCCGTCACATCACTTTGTGATAACAATGTTATGAATCGTCAATTTGTAACCTTCCTCATATATTAATGCTCTGCTGGTGCATCAGTCTATATGAGTGATTCTGTATCACGTGTTATGGCAGATCATGTGCAATTATGAATTAACAGAACACATTATAAAGATAATGAGTGCATATTAGCATCCATTGCTGTCAAAGTTTTTGAAGACCAGTGGCATGTAATCAGAAGATAGCTGGCTATCAGAAGGAAAATGGCCTCCTATTTTCATTAATCAATTTTAACTGGTTGCTCTCATACTCTCACTTAATATTCAATTTTTCTAGACAGTTGACTTGTATCTGAAAACTTGGCACATTGACATTTCTTTTCCTCTGTGAGGAGATTTAGGAATTTAGCAGTATGACAATTGTAGTTTTATCTGTAATTCCTTTGTCACTGGGTGCTACATACACAGAGATACAATAACTACCCTATATTTGAGAATTCTCAATGCTAAACTTTGATGCTCATCTGCTTAGGTGAAACATGTTTGATAATGTATCAGCCAAAAATTCATTTGTATCAAGTATGTTTGTTTTGTTCACATATAAGCCATACCTCAATTTATTGCATTATTAGTAACACAAGAAATGTACTTGAAATCAGAAATAGTCCACTGTGAGTTGCATTCTTAGGCACTTTTTCTTTGAGGGAGCAATCTTAGGCGTTACGTGGCTTGAAATCATTCAATGTGATTACAGTACTGTAAATCTTAGTCACTAAGGTAATGACTGAATCATTAATGGAAATTTGTAAGGCTTTCCGATTTTGGGATTGATCAGCAGTTTATAAATCTTCTCTTATTACATCCCAGCATTGTCTGTAGAACATATCACAAAATGTATGCGATGCAGGGCTATGCCAATGTATGGACTCCCAGGATAAATGGCTTAGATGAAAGATAAGCAAATAACCAAAATTTGTGCTTGGTGCCTTTGGAGTTCTCCAATTTTTAGTTGGAACCTGTAGTGCCTGTGACCAACAGAAATCCAGTCATATTTCTCTTGTTGATGGAAAAACTAGATGGAAGAATGAAATACTGGCATATCTTTCTTGTCATTTTATGGGTTCAGAAAGATAATTTTGCTCCAAATAATCTTTAAATAACAGAGTGTTATACAAATCTCATGGCTTTACTATAATATTTAGACAAAATATTGGTACTTACGTGCATTCTTCACTTTAGATACCTGATATTATTTTGTCTTGGCAGGCCATCTAATTGGAGAAAAAAACGTATTCACTTTCACGATTTCATGTTGAATGTACATAGTCGTCTTCAGGTAATTTGTTTATATGTGCAAATTGCCTTCAGAAGTACCTTGTTCCAAGCTTCAGGAAGATATGATAATTGTTGTCATGACACTTGTCTATATGCAGATGCATAAAGGTGTTTCAGATCCCCTTGATGTTGTAGCAGCTGAGATTTCAGATGAGGCCATCATATTATGTCTTGATGAGTTTATGGTATACTTTTCTGAGGTTAAATATTCCGCCAATGTCCTAATATATATGTTTGTAACACGCCTAATTGAACTTCACAGGTTACTGATGTTGCTGATGCTATGATCCTGAACCGGCTGTTCAGACAATTGTTCAGCAAAGGAGTTGTATGTGGCTACTATTTTCTTCCATTTTCTTATGGGACTAAAATATTCAGGTTATCTTTACAATGCATCAACTTTTGACATATTTGCATGTTTTATGCTCAGATTCTTGTTTCGACTTCTAACCGTGCTCCAGATAAGCTTTATGAAGGTGGCTTACAACGGGACCTTTTCTTGCCATTTATTGATACCTTGAAAGTACGAATTGTTTTACATTTATCAATTTCTCTGCATGGTCCATGATGCTAGTATGTTGGTCTTTACTTTTGTGGACCATTACAGGAAAGGTGCATCGTGCACCCCATTGGATCTGCGGTGGACTATCGTCAACTAGGCTCTGTATGTTACCATCTTCTGCAAGCTAGTAGTCCTCGGTTTCTTCCCCCTTCCCTTCTCTGACATCTTTGAACTGATGTCTGAGCAGGCTGAACAAGGTTTCTATTTTGTCGGAAAACATTACAGTACGCTTCTGAAACAGAAGCTTCAGTCTTTAATTGGAGATGAGGAACCCAGCCCACAAACTGTTGAAGTAATTATGGGAAGGAAATTACAGGTATGGTAGAAGTATTCAAAAACAGCACACAAACATATTATTATTTTTTATTAATTAACAATGATTTTGCAGGTTTCCCTGGGAGCAAATGGTTGTGCATATTTTCCTTTTGAAGATCTTTGTGATAGACCTTTGGGTGCAGCAGATTACTTTGGACTCTTTAGTAAGTAATATTGCTGCCTGATTATTTTGGACTTGAAATAACCTGTAAACTGGTAACCAATTGTTGCCTTGCCTTTACAGAAAAATTTCACACCCTGGCACTTGACGGTGTTCCAAAGTTTGGGTCTAGTAACAGAACAGCAGCTTATCGATTTGTTACACTGATTGATGTATGGTCCTCGTTTTCTCCCACTTTATTATGCTTAAGTTCGTCTAAGCCTCAATATGTGCAGACAACCATTCATTGTGTTTTTGAACTCAAAGCACCTTAAAATTCAACATTCAGTTTGGTTGCCTTAAGGAGGTTCTATCATAGACTAGAGCTGATTACATGCAGTAGTCCCTCGTACTTAAAAAACTAGATACTTGAATGTAAACAACAGAAATGTATTTTCCCTCAATCTGAATTCTAAAACTCTCCACCAATATATTTTGCATATTGCAGCCTACATTTTGTTATCTTGAAATACTGAATGATTTTTTAGGTTATGTACGAGAACAAAGCAAGGCTGTTATGTACAGCTGAGGCTGGACCAATAGAACTGTTTGAGAATATCGTGACAGTGGCCGAAGCCCAGAAGGTTTCACCAAGATCTTCGCGCTCGCAGAAAAGTGATGACCCTGACCTATGTGTGGACAATGAGCTTGGATTTGCCAAGGATCGTACGATTAGCAGGTAACAGGAAATGTGTGCATGCTTATGTATGTAGATTTCAGATTAGTGCTCTCCTGCCAATCTGCCATGTTGATCACAAATCACAATCAACCCTTGAGGCTCGTATTTTACTGGTGCCTTCTGTTTTGGCTTGTGCTTTTACAGGTTGACAGAGATCAACAGCAGAGAATATTTGGAGGACTTCGAAATGAGATTGAGGCAACAGCAGCAGCTGCCCTTGCAAGGTCTAGAGAATGGTGGTGATGTTGTACTAGCATAATACGCAGAAGGCTTCTGCACCTCATATTTGAAATTCTTGTATTCGCACCAACCTGGCTTACATAGGCAACTGAGAAGCTATGCTTTTCCAACAGTGTGCATGTAAATGTGCAATAAAGCTATGTCAGGGTATTTTTGCTAATAGGTGAATGATTTATAGCGTGGGTCAATCTGTAGGGGGAAATATCATATTGGATTTTTATTGTATGACAAATTTCCAAACCTTTAGAGAGACCTAAAGCTCGAAAACAGCATGAAGTCACTGCATAAAGCCATATGTGTCACTGCTCTGGAGATTTTATGGTATCAGACAATTTTCATGACTCAATGTTAGCATGATCACTGAGCCCCGAATGCTGACAGGAAAACATGTTACACTGAGATATAGGAGTACATTTCTGCTTGTTGCTTGGTTTTTATGACAGTTTATCAGAGCACATAAGTCTGATTGTCCAGGCTTATGTTTTATCCTGCTATGGTTTGAGATTTAGAGCAGCACACATACGAGGGAGAGGATACGCTGCAATCCTCCATTGGATTAATTTGTAGAAAACCTTGCATCAGTTTCTCCATTGGATTAATTCTCCCGTTTTGTCGGTACACACTGCATTGCCACACTGACACAATCACACAACGCCATTGCGATTTCATTACCGATCTACCGCTTGAGCAGCTTGGATCAGGTTAGCTAGTAATGTAGTAATCGGTGAGCTAGCCGGAGGAGCGTGCGGCCGGCAGGGCCTGTCCCCGGAGGAAATGGTAGAGCATGGCGAGCGAGCGGTCTGGCGCGAAGAGCGGCACCTGGTGGCCCGCGCCGCGCACCGTGACGAGCGTCAGGCCCTCCTCGTACTCCACCGCCCACCCGGCCACCTGCTGCCGGTAGTACCACGCCCGCCACCCGCCCCACTCCGCCGCCGTCACTGCTTGGCCTGGCGAACCAGAAGGGGCTGAACGACTCGCCGCCCTCTGCCGCGGCCGCAGCCCCATGGTGTTGATGCTGTACCGCGTCGACGTCACCGGCACCCGCCCGTCCGTGTCGCCGCTGCAACGTACGTGCCATGCCAGTGCCATCGCGGGGTTTCAGTTTCAGTTTCAGCTCAGCATCGTCGTCAGAAATGCTCGAGTGGACTAGTAGGAAGGAGTACCTGTAGACCCAGATGCGCAGCCCGGCGGCCATGAGCTTCTTGAGGATGGGCAGCACGGTGGCCGGCGAGTCGTTCCATTTCCGTATCACCTCACTGCAGCACAAACAAACACGGAATGAAAATGAATGATCGAGTAGTAAAACAACCATCTTCCATCCTGCATTTGGTTGAAGTAACTACGCGCGGCGTGCTGACCTGCAGGGCGAGTACGGGTAGGGCAGGCCCGTCCGGTTGGCGTGGAGCGCGCGCTGCACGTCCCCGCGGTTGAAGTACCTGGTCACGTACGCCTCCGTGCACGGGTCGTACCCGGCCGGCACACGCTTCATCAGCCGGTGCCACTCCTCGTGCCTGGAGAGGAGGCGCGGCGCCGCGACGAGCCTCGCCGGCGCGGCAGCCGCCGAGCCGTTGCCGGTGGGCAGCAGGCACGTGGGCGTGTAGATGCTGTAGATGTCGATGTCGTCGTAGGCGGCCAGGAAGGCGCGGACCGCCGGGGAGCAGCCCTTGCCGGGGCGCCCGCCGTCGGCCTCCTCCTTGAAGGAGTCGCACTCGCGGCGCACCGCCGCGTAGAGCTCGTCGGAGATGATGGCGTGGCTCCACGCGTACTCCACCATGCCCAGCTGGTCCGTCTCGTCCTTGAGCACCGCGTTCCCGATCTGCAATGCAAGTCAAGTGTCGTGTTGCCCGCCCGGGCCCCGGACCGTCAGCATCAGCTCAGCAGCATGTGGAAAAGAAAGAAAAAAACTTCCTGGCAGTTGCAGGTAGCAGCAGCGTTGCAGACTTGCCCTAGCATGAGATGGTTCTGCTTTCCACAGAGCCGCGCACGAGCACGATGCGATGCATTGAATGCGTTAAAACTGTTACTGCCACGACTCAGGTAAAAGGAATTTGCCAAAACCGCGCTTTTTACCGTGTTGGTTATTGGATGATTATTAAATAAAATAATAATAAATAAATAAATAAATAAATAAAGTGGTAAAGCTCGCAGTGTATATCCGCATGCACACGCTTATGTCCGTCATCTTTAGAGTCATTCTACTTTTACTACGGCGCAGCACTGACTCATTTCTTCGCCCTCTCTTTTCCTTTCCTCGTTCGCTTTACCTTTCTAGAACACTAGCTAATGCCCGATTTGCTGCGTCAAAGCTGATTGATTGCCCGGAACCAGGCAAGCAATCCTACTGGCATGATGGCAACTTGGCAAGCGTAAGAGGTCTCAGCTTTCTTTGTTACATTACACACACTGATGAGGTTCCTTTGTGTGTGAGAGCAGGGCATGATGCTTACCATGAAGCCTTTGATGCTGATGGCTCTGTCCCTGCTCGCCCCTTTGTTCCCTTCGTAGATGAGCTCCGCCAGCTGCGGGACGTAGTGCCCTACAAAAGCGTATCGCAGCGGTTCAATTGCAGATCACGAGGCAGCTTTAGTTAAGAAGAAAACAGAGGTTTAATTTTGAAGGCTTGTATATTATTACCGGCATAGCTCTCTCCGGCGATGTAGAAGTCGCGGGCCTTGAACTCGGGGAACTTGTCGAGCCAGCCGAGGAGGAAGCTGTACGAGTCCTGCGCCGTCACGCGGTCGCCCAGCCGCCGCAGGTCCGACGTCCGGTTCGTGTACGAGAACCCCACGCCCACCGGCGCTTCCAGGAACAGCAGGTTCACGGCTGGAGAAAAGCCCATGGCCATTGCATTTCATGGAGAAGTAATAAAATTCAGAGTTTATTTCATGTGCTTTAATTTGGTCCAACGAACTGCTTGCCTTTGTTCCATGCGTAGGCGTTGCGCGTGAGTTTGGTCCCGTAGCTCCTCACCAGGAACGGGCCCAGCTCCTGGGCGGCTCCGTAGGCGACGGACGAGCACCCAGGTCCTGCAATGCAATGGCAAGTCGCGTACAGAGATCTGAGGATGGCTCCATGAGTATCTTCTCAGTCGTTCGTCAGTCGGCAGACATGGAGCCATCCCTCTACAGTCTAGGAGTACACTCATGGCCGTCCGTAGAGGGATGGCATCCATTTCAAATCGGCCGCCGTCAGCACAGGCACAGGAATTTTCGATAACACGCGCTGCTACAGTACGTGTAGATCGAGTGTTTTGCCAGTCGGCAGCCTTATCCGTTATCCATTGGCCGCTACTAGTGCAGTTCTCAGATGGCCTATCTGCCTATTGGAATTGTTTACAGGATACTCTTAGTAGTACGTAGGCTTTCTGAGTACTGTCTGTATCGAGTACTCCTAGTACGTACGTAGTACTACTCCGTAGTAGAAAAAATAACGGAGGGCTTGCTGGAGAAAGAGAGAACGAAAAAGAAATGCAAAAGGTAAGGACAGAGTGGAGAGCAGGGCGATGAGACGGCGGTGTGGCAAGCAGAAAGGCCCCCTCCCGGCCCTTCCCTTGTGGTCAAAGCGTCAAAGACTCGTACTTCCATGTACACAATTAAATAAATAATTTAATTAAATAAGTAATTCATTCTACCTTTCCTCCACCAGCACTAAATATCTTTTACTCCCTCCGTTCAAAAAAAACCAACTATGGGTACTCAGAAAAAAAACAATGTTTCCGAGTTTTAGCAAATAGTATTTATATTTTTAGCTTCAAATTAATTTATTATAAAAATACATTTCATAATTAATTTAATGATGTTTATTTGATATTATAAAAGTTTATAATTTTTATTTATAATTAGTCAAACTGATACACTAAAATAGTGCTAGAATTGCATGAAGATACTAAAACAATGCTCTTCACATTATATTATAGTATCTCTTTAAAATAAGAAAAAAGATATCACTGAAGTCTGAAGATAGCAAGCAACTCTGACAGAATACCTCTGATACTACTACTACGCGTGAAGCGTCATGACAAAAGAGTACAGTACTTGATCCTCTCTGACCATATCACTTGGATTCTCTAGTGTGGTTTCAAACGAACACATGCTCACATACTACGTACTCTGGTACTCGCGCCCCATATAATATAATCTAGGATAGATTACTTTGCTCATGAAAAAATCTACCTTGGCAAATATTGTTTCCTTGGCATCGTGATTTACAACTAAACCGTATTTGGTGTTGTGGTGGGGCTTTGGTGGATAGATTACTGCTCATAATCTACCTTGGCTCCTTGGCTCCTTTGGTGTTGTGGTGGGGCTGGTGGTGGTGGTGCCCCATTGGCCTCTCTAGAGCCATGTGAAGGAATGGTAAAGGACAAGCGAAAGAGAAAGAACAATATCTGGCCGTCTGATCCTTAACAGTGTCACCGGCTGTTCAGTGCAGGGCGAGAGTTTGCATCGCACTCGCTATGTCCTCCAGCTCTGTCCCTGTCGCCGGCCGGCCGGAGCGCGCGGCCTTTCTCTTCTGGGGACCAGGGCGCAGGAGCTGCTCCCGCTTGTACTGCGCCCTCGACCCTTCTTTTGCCCTTTCGCAGCGTCTTTCTTTTTCCTGCGCCGGGAGGGAGGGAAGGAAAGGGCTTCGCTCTGCTAAGATCTGAATGAAGTCGTGCTCCGCCGCCTCTCATCCTCCCTCTGGATTCTGGTGCTTTGCTTTGGGGAGCTTTCGCTGCCGGAAAGCATCCTTCTTCAGTTGCAGCACTGTGACCACACGGGCCACGGTCCGACTTGCCGACGCATTTTTTTGTGGGTGGGAAGAACAAGGAGGAAGTGCAATCACAGGATCGATGCGTTCGCTAAGATTTTCACTAGGATTCGTTCCATCTATTACCGCCATATTCGGCAATCGCTATTTATCCTATTACTACATTGCGTTGCAAACTGGAGCAACAGACAGAGCATGCAAGAAATGTAGGCAAATCCGCAAACAGAGAAGCATTTGTTTGGAATGCCGCTATGTGATGGTCTGGAAGATGAGAAGCAGATTCGAAATTCGGAAGAAAAACAGAAATGGACAGCAGCTCAGCAGTCACGGGACCTACAGAGCTATACGAGTGGGAGTGGCTCTGAAGTCGTTCGTACCTCCGTTGAGCCAGAGCAGGAGCGGCTTCTTGTCCGGCTCCCGCTCCGCCTCGAAGAACCAGTAGAAGAGCGCCTTGCCGCCGCCGCCGCCGCCGCCGGCCGGGGGACGTCGACGTAGCCGGCGTAATGGCTGAACCCAACCGCCGGCTGTCCGGGCAGCCCGGTCACCAGGTCGGCCTCCGAACTCGGGCTCCTGCTCCTGCTCCTCCCGGGCGCACCGCTGACCGCCGCCGCCGCCAACGCCGACGCCAGTGCCAGCGCGAGCATGAGCAATGCCATGGCCATAGCCACCGCAGCCATGGTCGGCTTCTGTGCGCAGGCCCGGCGTGTGGTGGGTGGGGCGGCAGCGTGCGCTGCAGAGTGCAGCAGTCCTGCACTGCGCGTGTGGGGGGGAGGACAGCCGTGGGGAGATGGGGAGGGAAGGGCGGTTTAAAAACAGAGGAGGACGGGGAATAAAGTGGAGGTGAGGGGGTTGGCAGTAAATGTTTCAGTAGTGGGGGCAGTTAAGAAATGAATGAATTTGCTAACTGCAGAGTCGTGCCACAGTAGATCACACCGCCTTGTTTATTTTTTTGGGAGACAACATTCAAAGTTTGATTCCTACTAAGGTCTTATTCAGTTAGAATGAAAGTTGCAAATTTTTTCACTCTTCTCTCTATCACATCAATTTCTACCCATTAAATATAAGTAAAAAAATAACTAATTATATAGTTTAGTTGTAAATCACGAGATGAATCTTTTAAGTCTAGTTGGTGCACGATTGGACAATATTTGTCAAATACAAACGAAAGTGCTACAGGAGTTTGAATGCAAGTTTTTTGCGAACTCAACAAGGCCTAACTGCATGTCAGAGCAATTGTTTATGTCAACTTTTATCTCCACTGTTGGGCGCCGGGCATTGGTTGGGTCAATCTACTTCCTTCTCTTCCATTTTAATTGTCACTTTCCATCAAACTTTTGTACATTTAACTAGTTTTATAAAAAAATAGCAATGTTTATACTTCAAAAAAGTTTATTATAAAACAGAGTCAATGATTTATTTAATAATGCTATAAATATTTATGATAAATATTAATACTTTTATATATTTAGTCAAAGTTGAGTATATTAATTTTTTTGTTACTAGTACAGGATCTAGTCAGAATGCTTTTTAAGTTCTATAAATTTTAGAAACGTCAATTCATCCGTTTATGTGATATTTCGATCTTTTAATTAGAACTAGAGAAAAGCTGAAAAACAGCATGCCAGACGCTACTGCTGCTTTTTTTTTTTTTTTCACACCCAGAATTTTAAACTTTGTAGTGGCTCAGGGATTAAACTTTTTTTTGTCAAGCTGAGTTGGTAACGACGGAGAAAAATCTGAGGAGAGAGAAGATGAATGAGAAGAATGGTTTAAAAGTTGAAGAAAACG
>JADLZL010000667.1:0-54717 GCA_015844335.1 Chrysopogon serrulatus
TATCGGCGGCACACCAAGTCACCAACAAACCAACCAAAGTCCAAAGATACGACACAGCGTCTCATCGTCGCCCAGGAGAGCTTCCTCGCAGACAGGCAGGATGGCAGATACGTCCAACCATGCTATGGTGATATCTCAACCAGACTGCCTATTTCTATGATAAGTCCAAACACGTGCAGCAATGCATAGGCTGTTGGTACAGTCAACGCACTCTGTGCTCGAGAGTCAGCGAAAAACAGACATGTTGAAATTGACAGAGTTCACCCTGGCTCCGAGTTCTGAAAAACGGTGTCCCAAGAGGAATACAACCAAAGCTGCCGGCATCGCTGTTGGTGTGTTGGAACCCACATGGATCCAATAACACAACTTTATACAACTACCACGGGGAACAGCTGCGTTTACCTGAACAACAGTTTAACATGAACTAGTACATGCATAGGTGGCCTGCCCCTGCAGCAACAGCTGGACCGCACAGTTCCGAGTAGCATCAAGCTTGGGCCATCTGCACATGAACATCAAGGAGTCAGAATTTGGTGCAGCCGCAGATCCCATTGGCTGTTTCCTTTACTTCTCAAAAGCAGTTTGATTCTGCTTCCCATGAACTCTGTTTTTCAAATGTAGGTTCAAAGTGAATGTCTATGCCACAGGATACTGTCACTTTTGGAAATATAGATAGCTCCGCTATTTTTGCTCGCTTATAGCCCGAATAGCTTGATTGTGCCGCTTATTTGCGTTTATGCACAATTTTGCCGCTTATTTTTGCCGCTAAAGTCCGCTAATTACGGTTTATAAAACGCTAAGCACTTTGAGCCTTGCCTCGCTATTTAAAAAACATGGTTTGGAAATCATAATCTTTGGTGAATAAGCCACTGGGTTTATGAGAAGTTCTGATTTCCAGGTTCTTTTAGTAAACCAATCAGTTTTGTAAGGGGCTACAGAACTGCATTCTACATGCAAAAAGGACAAGAGAGCATATCTAGAAGATTCATGGACTAGAGCTATACCAATTTTCGCAGCATTTCTGTTCTTTAGTGTCAAAACTGCTTCAGCGGCGTCTGTGTGCAGCTCGGCCTTGCTTCCGCAGCCTTTCAGCTTCCTAGCAGCTGCTTCAGCTTCTGCCATGATAGCCTCAGCCTCTGCAACTGCATGAGCAGCAGCTGCTGCAGTTGCCTCAGCAGTCATAGTTGCCATACGAACCAATTCAGCATCAACTTGGGATCTTGTAAGGGTTCTGGGCTTAGCATCACCCCCAATTTCAAGGGTTCTCCCTGCACGCCTTCCAGCAGCATAATCTTGGGGCTTCGCCCCTAAGCGTGGTGAACTAGGTGCCATCCTGTACTTCCGATTCACCTGCAACTTCCACTGGGTCATGCTGAAAAGCTCAAGGTTCTTCTAATTTGAGAACATGCAACTTTGATTGGATCAAAATATGAGCATTCAGCAATGAAAGATGGGCCAGTGCACACCATAGAGCCCACAACTCGAGTAGTGCTGAGAATAGCATTTAAAGCAAGATCAGCAGGGAACCTGCAGTCTAGCATGGATTCTACATGAAATGGAACAAAAAAATCAGTATGTATAATAGACTAACAGTGGAGTATTGTGCATCACTAAACAAGAAATCAGTGCTTGCTAATACTGATAAACATGTTTGGTACTGTAATAATAGACAGATAGTAGAGTATGGTGCATGGCTGAACAAGTCTGTGTGTGCATCTTGTAGAGCACATGCTTATGCCCAAACACATGTGTCATGATAAACCTTCATATACTTGTATTCACAAATATGGCATATGAGTTGTTCCAGTTGATGAAAACTAGGCTTGATGGTGTTATGCACAGATTTTACTTATTTAGGAGTACTTCATTGGGTGATGTCATGAGAATGCACTAGTGTGGCAGTTGAGCACCCAGTTGTGGTGCCTTAGGACCAGGATTTGAACCCTAGGTTTCACAAAAAAGGTCCCTCACTGTGTAACTGTGTAACTGCTTTCAGAAATGTATGGGGTTGCATCCTGGGCAGTTTTAGCCTTCAGGACCTTCTTGACCCTGTGGTTAAGGTTTCTCCTTGATGCAGTGCCTTGGGGAGATCTTTCTCCCAAGAAGAGGTTGTTTAGGTGATGACATTAATTGAATTTACTCATGTGGTATCACCTAGTAGTTTCATCTTTTGAATTAACTTTATTTCTCGTAGAATAAAATGATGTAAGGAGCTAAACAATCATATTTACCTTTAACAATTTCCCCACTAGTAGCTAAATCCTTCAGTTTTGCAGACAATAAGTGATCAAAAATCACTAGGCGGCCAATATTGCTCCTACATAAAACCAGGGTAAGAACCTGATTGTGCACATAACAAAAATAAGATGACCATGACCCAGCTCGCCAAGAACTTTTATTAGCAAATAAGAGTACGATGATTTCAAAATGAAATCAGAACTCTGCAAGAAGACATAGTGCAATAGCTAACTTTTGACCAAAAAAAAGGAGGAAATCTAATGTAACTAGACATGCTTTTTTTTATTCTACTATTGGATATCTATCATATATCATTTTTAGACAGTCAGATCAGGTGTACTGAAGTTCTGTTTCTAGTATGAAACGGTGCTCACTATTTATTAAGGTGTTTAGGAGTAATGATCCTTGCAACAGATATGAGTGGCAACCAGCCATCACCACATATTTGGGCAAAATCATGAATTCATGAGGCTAGATAGCCTCACCTAGTTGATTTCTTATACACTTTTGTCAGAATAAAAACAATAAATCTATTATTAACAAGATATCTTGTGCATAAAAAACCTTTGGCTGACTAAATACAAACAGAAAAGGCAAATAATGTTGACATTCAAAAAGTAAAAGAAAATGGAAATGTAGACAAACCATGAGGCATATTATAAGTCTATAAGTCCTAGAAAGAAACAAAACAACAGAAGAATGCACACCTCTATGTAATTAGCAATAGTAGTTTTGTGTGACCCTGTAGGCTCATTCAAGTTCTTTATAGCCTCCATTATAATATTGTCTAGTCTGCATTAAATCCATTAAAGTAAGTGAAGACATCGGTTCATCTAGTTTTCTATTGAGATAACAAAGAGAGGGAAAAAAAAAACTGAATGGCACAATTATGTATTATTACACTTATGCATATGTAATCACCTTGAATGAGATTTCTTTGAATTTGAAGGATTCCACGTTTCAACAGGCATTGATGCTATAGGCTTTACATCAACAATCTCATCATCAACATCAGAAGTAACTGTGCTCATTGCCAAGGAGTGATCATTATTCTTAGGAGCAGCTCGGGTTCTCTTCGTGGAAGTTCTCCCCTGTCACGAGCACTTTCGATGAAGTGACAATTACATTCATGTTGCGCCATTTGTCCTAAGTAGTGATTAATAGAAAAAGAACATATATGAGCATTAAGATTGAAGAGAAACCTGAAATTCTAAAACCAAAAAGACACATGATTTCAAGGACTACCCAAATATGGCAGTCCCTTCACAAAAGCAAACTTGGCGTAAAAATGGAATCGAGTGAATAGTTTTAACCTTTAGGTCAACATTCGAGCGGTAGCGCAGTGTGGAGCTAAGTTCTGATCATTCAATATCATGCGCCAATTTCCAACTCCATGTCTCAAGCATCCAGCTCTAAGAGCAGCCTCTTCCTCAGAAGTCCACCTCTGCTTTGGAGCCCCCATGCATAGGCCCAATCTTTTCAGTCAAATACAATATGAAAAACGAATGTGTACCTTCTAACCTGATTGAGAATTCAATCTATTAGAACATTGTAAGTGCCTGCTTACACAAAGAACTGAAAGGAATATAATCACTGCTGGACTAACCGTAGATTAACACTAGTGCAAACATTGAATCACCTGATAACTCAATTCTAAGGATATTTTGGCAATAAACAACAAATCCAACATGAGCAAAAAAACTTATCACAAATAAATTCTTGTTTTAAGATGTGCAACATCCTGCCATGCTTGGCTAAAGAAGAAAATCAGGTCTGTACTGCAACTTAAATACACTGAACATTAGGAAGGGAAGTCTAAGGTTCATAAATCTGTAAAGGCCTAGAAATTACTGAAGAAATATTTGCTGGTTTTCAGAGGCTCCGTTGTTCAAGAATACAGCCTATATGTGCGTTAGAGCGCGTCTGCGTTGTACTGTGTAATCTCAAAAAAAAGTGATGTTATAGACATCGACACTGTCCCGAATACACAGCTTTGACTACTGATTTCTGTTGTGATATATTATGAATGATCTGCAGTCCAAGTTTAGATTGGTTCTTTGCAGACAAGCCAAAAACATCACTTATTTGTGACTGGAGTACACATGAGTCAAAATGGCATAAAGTGGCCTCTATGATGTGACCAAAAACATCTTCAAACTAGAGCTTGCAAAGCAAATTCAGAACTAATTTTTTTCTCAGAAAAGTGGTAACCGGCAAATCCAATCATCTCCCAGTACGCTTATGCATTTGTATTTAAGAGTTTCATTGCTATGTCATTAACAGCATGGTCTAACCAGGGGCGGATCCAGTGAGGGACATGGGTGTACACATGTACACCCAATAATTTCTGCAAAAAACTACGAAGTTAGGAGGCTTGTCAAATCAGATAGCTAAATAGCTTTAGGTTAGGGTTTCAGTGCTCAGCCTCGCACAGCATAAGGGAAGGGAAGAGATGGGATGGGAGTACCTGGTGGGTGCTCGTCGCCGGCGAAGAGATCAACCAAAGCCTCAGCTTCTGGCTTAGGGCGGCAGCGGCGGCTGACCAGTCATCAGAGAACGAGAGGTGAGCGAGAGAGAGAACGAGAGGGAAGGCAGGTTGCATCGACAACACGGGCTTTGGCGGCCCTTTTTTTTTTTTTTTTTTCTTTTGATGAGACGAGGTGGTGGTGTCTCAATAAATATCCACTCTATTCTATCGGTCTATTTTTTTATCTTATTTAACTCTAGCTGTTAATTTATTTTTTTCTATCTCACATCTCATTTCCCAATATCTAAACGCCACATGATAATTTCTTTAAATGTTTTTTATTTTCTTTCTCTCCCTTTTAACTTTTTTATTCTTCTTGATTTCATATATATTCTCAAACTCTATCGTTGGGTGGTACAATATTTGTTTTAAATAAAATAATAATAATAATATTTATGATAATGAGTAAATGTAACTTTTATGTTTCATTAAGATTGAATATTTTTTATTGAAGCTAGAAGCCACTTTTAGGGGAACATATACCAATTTCACAAACTCATAATCTATAACAATATTTTTATAAAATAAAATAGTTGTCTCTTTGTGATAATTTCTCAAGTGAGTATTAAATTTTTTTTGTGCTAAACATGAATAATAGCTTCCGTGAACTAAGAACATTACTAACCACAATAGAAAATTGATATGGAGTCACTAAAATGTATCTCCCGTGTTTCAATAAAAACTAATAAAGAGTACAGACAATTCAATATCTCGTGTTGAGTTTTCCTCGTACTCTCTTTTCATTCTATAATTTACTTTCTAAGAATTTTTATGTTGTAACAAGGTTAAAGATTAGGTCACAAAATACTTTAGTGTGTTAGAAAGTCATCTGTATTTACGTTTCTCGTCTTTCATACCCACATCTCCTCATAAGGCGGTTGGAAATGAAGGCTCGAAAGCACTCAAGATCTCCCACACAATGGGGCTAGCCATGGAGGCCCATGCGCTCATAAAGACGCACAGACACTGCCTGCCCACAGCTAGCCCCTCGTGTTGCCATCACCCGCCCATGGTACCATGTGCCGCTGCCATTGTGTGCCCATCTAGTTTTGTTGCAAGCCATAGCATCGTGCACCACCCCTATCTGCACGCCACTAGGTTTGTGCTCCTCTTTTCTTAGTCCACAATTGCGTGCATGTGCTCGTCTCAGAAGACAAGGCAAGGTGAGCCCGAATCTAAGGGTATGTTCTCTAGTGGGATGATCATATCTCTAACTGACTCTATGAAGCATTTGGTTGGGAGATAAAGTAGAGTGAGATAGTCTTGTCTATGGTTTTGTGGGACTGGACAACCCCATTTTCTATGTGGTTGAAGAAGGATGAACCAACTCATTTTTTGTTTAGTACAAAAACATAAAAAATACAGATATAAATATTTAACTAAGGACAAAATAAATGTGACGTAAAAAAAGAGAGTATAACAAACAATTGCACACAAGAGAAAAACTTTCATGATAGAGGACGTACAACTAACTACTACTGTGTTGCAGTAAATAAATGTTATCTTGGTTAAGAAATAAAGTTATTCTATAGCCACCACATAAACCATGGATGCAGAATATCGTCGATCATATATATTAATAACTTTAACAAAAAAAAATGAAGCACACAATGGTAGCCATCTTATGTGAACAAATGACTTTGTATGACCATAATGACTATACGACCATCTTACTTCTATGTGCAATCTCTCCAACTTCTCTATAGAAGTAGCTTATTCTATGGTAAAGCCGAAACCTGCTTGTATAGAAACATTTAGTGAAATGGCTCTCTTTTTAATGTGTAAAAAGAATCCAATGTATAGAAAGGTAGGCACTAACAGGACTGTAAAAATAGCCCAAAACGTTATGAGACCCTCTCAAGCAACACTATTACCAAGAAGAAATACCATGGAAGGGACTCTGAGGAATAAGCACCTGAGGACCAAAACTTTAACTAAGTAAGAAAGTCGCAGGAGATTCACAATTTTCGTCAAGCCTAATGAGAGTTAAAGGCAAATTTCTAAACCTAGAAAGGTTCAACCTAAAAGGTGGCTACCATATTAATTAGGTTTTTGGGAAGATAAATACTTAGGGTCCCAAGCATTAAATTATACCCTACACTGTTTGTAGTGAAAAGAAACAAGCAACAATTGTGGAAGCGCTATAGCTCAAATCCTCTCAATGTATCCTTCATAAGGGCATTAGGCAGGAATAAACTTCCGTAGTCTCCCTGCAGAGTAGCAAATATTAATCTAATGGAGGATAGAAATCGCACAGTGATGGAAAATTTTCATAAATTCATGTGTAAATATATGCTCGTCAATAATAATGGAATTAAGGTTATGAATAAATTTTTCATCTGAAGATCCTGCTGAAAATTAATAATATTTTTGGTGGTATCTCAAAAGGAGGCTCATTCTCACTAAGGACAACCTAGCTAAAAGAAGCTGGAAAGGTAGTAAGAAGTCATGCTTAGTAGTAAAGAGACTACCTACCACCTGTTTTTTAATGTTATTATCCCATATGTTTATGGCATGTTGTACAAATTGTGTTGTGAGTACTTCTATCACAAAATATTCAACAACTGGTGTAAACAAGATGACAAAACTCTAAACAATCTTTGTCATTGACAAGAGCAGCAACATTTCGTAGCTCATAAGAAATGATATTGTGTTTGACAACAATGGACAAAAAAGTCTTCCTTGTAGGTTCGATGTGGGAAATGCATTACATTTGGTTTTGGGCTCTCTTATAGTGCGTCGATATCGATGACCAAAAGGAGGAAATGGTCATCAAGGCATGTCTGCTAATTAGTAGAGTCAAGAGCAATGGACTTCTTGGCAGCTCATGGATGGTCTTTTGTTTTCCGCATCAATAAAGAATATCAAACTTTTTGTTAGTTGAGACCTTTCTTTCTAATAATTGCGGTCTGCAGATTCCCCTTCCATGAGGAGGTTTGAAGCAAAATACCTTTTTTAATTATCAGATAAGCGTCACCGTCGGCAGGCCTACGTTGTGTGAAATCGAGCTGAGAGGGCTGAAGATGTGGCATTTTAAGCTAGGACCGCTGGTTATATATATATAAAAAAAACCCTCATACACTATATAGCCACCGGTTAGCCGCCGTTTAATATAATTTTGGGCTAGGTACGGTCCGCCTCAGAGCCTCACTAAGAACTGGTGCAATAATAATGCAGTTTCATCGTCGATAAAATAATGATAATATGATATACTTCTTGTTGGTTGAGAACTTCAAAAAAACTACTTCTTGTTGGTTGAGACCTAGTGATCTGTCCTTGTCAACTTACACTTAGTACTCGTGAAGGTGTTATTTAAGCTGGAATATATTTTGATTATCTAAAAAAATCGTCATTAAAAGCATACTCAGGTAAGCCTCACCAGGGGCGGCAGACCTACGTTGTGCCGTGTATAGTTTGAGTGCAGAAAGTACTTAGCATCATCAGTTTTCCGTTCTATCTATTGAAGTTACATGTATGAAAAAATCATACTCCCTCCGTTCACAAATAACTTATATTCTTTGACTTTCAAAATCTATGTTTGACCATTCATCTTATTCAAAAATTTTTATATATATTATAAAATAAGTAAATTATTTTTAAAATATCTCTAATGATAGTATAAGTCATAATAAGATGCATGATATTTATATAAAAGATTTGATAAGACAAATGATCAAATACAATTATTGAAAGTCAAAAAAAAGTTATTTGTGAACGGAAGGAGTATATATAGCTAGTTAGCCGGCGCTTAGTTTTTGGGCTATGTGTGTACGGTCCGCCACAGAGCCTGACAAAAATGGTTCAAGTTCATCAATACGGTTTCGGCGAGGATTACAAGACTACTCTGTCATGGCGTAATGCTGTGTAGCGTACGTGTAGACGCATGCCCTTGACGAAACACAGAAGAGTTACGTATTATTTCACACTGTATAGTCAAGCCAAGAGAGATTCCTACGTGTACAAGTGTACTCCTACCAACCGCGACTGATCGAGACCGGCCGGCGCCGGCCGCACACCTGCTGCTGCAGGATCCATTCACGACTTGGTCGTGGTCACCGCGAATGTGCACTGAATTTGCCGCTAGTTAGCAGTTCCTTGCGTGCAAAGGCATGCAGTTTATAGATTTGTGAACGCGTTGCTGTCCACGTATTTTGTTTCTGTTTCTTCTGAAAACGTCACCGAACAAGTGTGTCTGTGTGTGGGTGACTGCGTGTCAATCAATTGCATAAATATAAATAAATATATGTACTGTACACACAAGCGTTGCGTGTGCGTGTCGCTCGATACATATAAACGAGGCCGGCCAGACAAGCAGAGAAGCGTCGGCAACAAGACGAATGAGCATCATCAATGCAAGTTCTTCTCAACATGATCTCCTTCACCAGCTACCACCAGCGGCAGCTCCTGCTGTGCTTGCTTGTTCACTTGTTCCTTGGAATCCAACAGCTCTCCTACTCCCTCGCCACCTACAGCAACCAAACTACCACACCAGCGGCAGCGGCCGTTTCCGTGCCGGCCGGACCAGTCTGCGGCGCTGCTCCGGCTCCGGCGTTCCTTCTCCACCACCGCTGACTCCACATGCACCCTCAAATCATGGAGGGCTGGCACAGACTGCTGCCGCTGGGGGGAGGCGTCGCTGCGCTGCCGCCGACGGCCGTGTCACCACCCTCGACCTCGGCGAGTGCGGGCTGCAGAGCGCCCGGCCTCCACCGGCTCTTCGACCTCACCTCCCTGAGGTACCTAGATCTCTCCATGAACGGCTTCAACGAGTCGAGAGCCCGGTTGTCGGGTTCGAGCGGCTCACCGAGCTAAGCTACCTCAACCTCTCCTACACCGACCCTGTAGGCAAGATACCGCATGGGATCTGACGGCTCAGCAAGCTGGTATCCTTGGACTTCACCAACCTGGATTTATCTTGTTGAAGGTGACAACGACTATTTTCTGCCACTTTCGGCGAAGGGAGGTGGCCCGTTGTAGAGCCAGACATTGGAGCATTCGTTGCTAACCTTAGCAACCTCAAGGAACTCTATCTAGGCAATGTCGATTTGTCTAGCAATGGGGCGGCATGGTGCAGTGCCTTCGCTAATTCCACTCCACAACTTCAAGTTCTCAGTCTACCGAATACCCACATCGATGCTCCGATTTGTGAATCATTATCGCCATTCGCTCTCTTTGACCAAGATCAACCTAAACTACAATAAAGTGTATGGTCAAATTCGTAGAGTCCTTTGCTGACTTACCTTCCCTCAGTGTTCTTAGACTTGCTTATAATCGCCTCGAAGGACAGTTCCCGATGAGGATATTCGAACGTAAACTTAACGGCTATTGATCTTAGCTATAATTCCAAGGTATCAGGTCTGCTTCCCAATTTCTCATCACATAGTACTATGAAGGAACTGCTTTGTAGCAACACTAACTTCTCTGGTCCTATTCCGAGTTCAATAAGTAATCTCAAATCCTTGAAGAAATTAGGTATTACAGCAGCTGACTTTCACCAGGAGCAGCTTCCTACTTCAATTGGTGAGCTCAGATCATTAACATTATTACAAGTTTCTGGGGTTGGTATAGTAGGAGAAATACCCTCTTGGGTCGCAAATTTAACTTCTCTGGAAACTCTACAATTCTCGAGTTGTGGCTTATTTGGTCAAGTGCCTTCCTTCATAGGTAACCTCAAGAACCTAAGTATATTGAAATTGTATGCGTGCAATTTTTTCGGTCAGGTTCCTCCACATCTATTTAATCTAACTCAACTACAAATAATAAATTTACATTCCAATAGTTTCAGTGGTACCATTGAACTCAGTTCATTCTTCAAAATGCCCAACCTAGCCATATTGAATCTTTCAAACAACAAGCTTTCCATAGTAGACAGTGAATACAATTCTTCATGGGCATCCATCGCAAATTTTGATACTCTATGTCTAGCATCTTGTAATATATCTAAGCTCCCTGATACCTTGAGACAAATGTATACGCTTGCAGTTCTTGACCTTTCAAACAATCACATCCATGGCCCTCTACCTCAATGGGCATGGGATAATTGGATCAACTCTCTCATCTTGATGAACATATCGCACAACCAATTTAGTGGTGGCATTGGATATGGTGGCCCTATCATTTCTGCTAATATGTTTGTCATTGATATTAGTTATAACCTATTTGAAGGGCCTGTACCTATGCCAGGACCCCAGAATCAACTATTTGACTGCTCAAACAACCAATTCTCATCCATACCATTCAACTTTGGTTCTCATTTAAGTAGTATTTCCCTTCTCATGGCTTCGGAAACAAGTTATTTGGAGAAATTCCACAATCAATCTGTGAAGCAACAAGCCTTATGCTCCTTGATCTCTCCAATAATAGTTTGCTTGGCTCCATCCCATCTTGTTTAATGGAGGATATGAGTCGCCTCAACGTATTAAATTTGAAAGGAAATCAACTTCATGGAAAGTTACCAAATAGCCTGCAGCAAGATTGTGCATTTATGGCATTAGACTTTAGTGATAATCAGATTGAAGGACAATTACCTAGATCTCTAGCTGCTTGCAAAGACTTGGAGGTTTTTGATATTGGGAAGAATCGTATTAATGATACATTTCCATGTTGGATGAATATGCTTCCTAAACTTCAAGTCCTTGTTCTAAAGTCCAACAAGTTCATTGGAGATGTGGGACCACCCATTTTAGAAGATCAATATAGTTGTGAGTTTGGAAAACTTCGAATTATTGACTTGGCTTCAAACAGTTTCTCTGGATTATTGCGAAATGAATGGTTTATGACAATGGAATCCATGGTGACTAAAGATGTCAATGAGACATTGGTCATGGAAAATCAATATGATCTACTTGGTCAAACATACCAGTTCACCTTGCCATCACATACAAAGGATCTGATATCATTTTTCTAAGATATTGAGGACCATTGTCGTCATTGATGTTTCGCACAATGCATTATATGGCCCTATTCCCGACTCAATTGGGGAACTTTTTCTACTCGGTGGGCTAAATATGTCACATAATTCCCTTAGCGGACAGATCCCATCTCAGCTTGGCATGCTTCATCAACTTGAGGCACTAGACCTATCTTCAAATGAACTTTCTGGAGAGATCCCATGGAAATTGGCATCATTGGACTTTCTTTCATTGTTGAATCTATCCTACAACCAGCTGCAGGGAAGAATACCTGAGTCTTCCCACTTCTTGACATTCTCTGATCTCTCATTTTTAGGAAACATTGGTCTATGTGGATTTCAAGTGTCCAAAGCATGTAACAACATGACACCGGATATGGTTCTTCATCAGTCAAAGAAGGTGTCGATAGACATTGTACTATTCCTTTTTGCTGGTTTGGGATTTGGTGTCGGATTTGCAAGTGCAATTATCTTGATATGGGGAACAAATCTTAAGGAGCCCATCCTTACCTTTGCAATCCACCATTGCCGAGGATAATGTTCCATCTCCAATCACAATACGACTAGTTCATCTAATCAACCATGTCATCTCAAGGACGATCAATCCCACCTTCCTATTGTTCAAGAACTAGTCTCTCGCCGACTTCGTTGTATGAGTTCATCTTGAGAACATATTTTCTCCAAATAGGGATATTCACATTTTGGCCCTCATTTCAATTAGGGATTATTCTCACCTTAGTGTCTCCCTACATAATATGGAGAACCCGATGTTATCCCTAGATAATAGTCACACCATCCAATGGGGTTTTTGATTGTTGATTGATGATAAGGGTTATGCTCCATCCATTACCATGCATGAAAGGTGAATCAAATCTACAATCCCAGGCCATGTTGGAAGAGGAATTCTTGCAAGCTCAACTAATGACATTTGGATTTAAGGTATCTAGATGCATTACTTTATTCTTGTGCACATTCTAGTTCCAATTGATAATTTATTTTATTATAACAATTATTTTAAATGCAATCTACAGAATGAACTTTTCCACTTTGGATGTGTTTCCAACGGCCAAGGTATTGTATCCGAAGGTGGAATCTCCATATATTTAATGAGTGTGCCTCTTGCCTAGCTTCCATCATACACTTTGCTATGTTTGGAAACAACTCCATTCCATTGTACATGTTTATCATGACTTTAGTCTTTTAACTTTGTTGTTTATGATAATGCATTTGACTTACCAATGTGATGCCTTTATACGGTACAAAGGTTGTTCCATAGAGGCTTGTATATGTACCAAACTTTTTGTTTGACAAATGTGGCCGGCCCCTCCCCACAATATTGTCTCCACTGAACATTTAGACACAATTCAAGATTATGATTAGGGGCCATTGATCCCTAAGAGTAAATCAGATATGTGCATGTGTTTAATTTGGTTTGATTTGACTGAGCCTGCCATAGGCTCAAGAAAGGCAGAACAATGTGGTATTTATTTGTTTTATTTATGGCCTCAAATGAAGCTAAAAATAAATTATTTTCTAAACTAGTTTCTAACATTGAGATGGTACCTAATGAGAACACATATCAAGTTGAAGGATCATTGGCGGATTTTTTCTCTTATGTACATGTTAGAGAGTTTGAATATGTCCTATATTGTATTCTTCCTGTAACACTAGTCGTATTCACCCAATCCTAGGGGTGCAAGGTGTTTTCTATTCCCTATATGGTATTGCGAGCTCAGCTCCCTCTCCAGCTGCTCCTTACACTACCCTAACTCTAGTGTCATCATCTTTCCTTTGCTCACACGTGCTCGTTCCACATCACAATTTCCATGGTCATGATATGCCACCCCTCCCCTCTTCGCGTGCGAAACGGGAGAAGTCATTTCCATTGCCAACATACATTTGAAATGCTGTTCTGTCAATGCATATGGTTGAATCTGACTAAACTTTTGGCCTGTTCCAGTATTACATACGATGATTTGAGAAATTGCTTAAGGAGCCAATCTGTGAAAATCAGAAATTCAGAACTTAGTCCTTGCCTATCCGTCGGAATGGATCTCCCAAATCCCAATGGATGGCGATCTGGACCCGTGATGTTTGATGCATGGTGGTCGAGAACGGAAACGGATCGTGTTTTCATGTAGCTCAACAAACACATGCACAATGACGCCAGGATAATAATTCTAAAAACATGCACAATGACGCCAGGATAATAATTAAAAAAAAAAAAAAGACACAGCAGATAAAAAAGGCTCTCCTTGCCAAAGGCGGGGACCCGACGTAAAGCGAATGGTGAGAAGAGAGCTCGTTTAAGGGCCCAGTAGGATCATGAAAACCTGGACCGGGCCGGGCTTTAGGTGGGCTCTAGGTACGCCTCCCCTGTCACCGCCACAAAGCCGACCAATTCCATCGACTCTCTCCCGACCCTGTCACCACCGCCGCCAGTCTCCCGCCGCCGCGCAGGGTTTAGGGTTCAGTAGCGGCGGCACCAGCTTTTCCTCCTCAATAGAGTCGCGGCCGCCGCCGACGAGACGAGCTGTCGGCGATGTCGTCTATCGCATCGCAGCTAAAGGCCATCAAGTCGGCGCTCGGCGCCGCGCCGGAGCCGGCCCGACGGCCCATCACCCGGCCGTCTGTGCTCTTCGACGCAAAGGAGGCCGCCGATATCGACCTCCGTGCCATCCTGCCCATCGCTCTCTCTGGTTCGTACCACTGACCACCGACCTGATTGATTCGAGCATGCTGATGCTTTATTACCTCTGCTCTTCTAGAGCTGCTAGCATTTCATGAAGGATGCTTTATTAGCTCTGCTCTTCTAGAGCCGCCACCATTTCATGAAGGACAGCTTTGTGGCATTTGTCTGCTAATCCGAGCGTTCTAGAATTTTGTTTGGTTCGTCTGGTCCTTATTTGAGCTCCCATATAATACTCCAATTAGCTTTCTCTGAAGTCTGAATTCTCTCTAGAGTTTAGCTGCTACTTGCATGTTCACCCCATCGGAGTAGTGTGTGCACATTATTGTTTATGCTTGTGCAGTTATTCATGTGATTTTCTGAAACTTTATTAACATACCAAATTGAACTAAGTTTTGAAAAACAAAACCAATTTAGTTTTGCATATAAGGTACTTCAATAATAAATTTTTCTCTTCCTTTACAGTATCTGAATCAAATTGCTTTTTTCAGGTTTGGAGCACCTTACCAGCATAGACGAGAGATTTGCAAGATACAGCAACACTCTGTTCAGGGGAGACTAGCCTTGAGGTGAACCGTGAACAGCTGACTCCCAAGGAGAACGACAAACTCAACAAGTCCATCTCCACCTACCTTCGCCTTCTAGCTGGCTATTTGCATCTTCCCTCTGCCCTCAAGACCCTTGAATACCTTATCCGCCGATACTTGTACGAACTTAGCTCAGCTACTTTTGGTGTTGTCTCCTATGAACTCTAGCTTAAATTCTCTTGTTTCTGGTGGAAACCTTCATGTAGGGTGCACGTATACAATTCGGATGAGTTGCTGCTGAGCGCACTGCCATACCATGATACACATGCGTTTGTTCAGATTGTACAGTTGGTCAACTTAGGGTGAGTGTGGCTCTGGTCTGGATTGATACTTATTTTCTCCACTGATCTTCAATATTAATTCGTGCTAGATGATGTGTTTTCAGGAATAGTAAGTGGGCATTTCTTGGTGGAGTCAAGTCCTCAGGTGCACCACCACCCAGGAGTGTTCTAGTGCAGCAATGCATCCGTGATAAGGCTGTTCTGGAGGCCCTCTGCAGCTATGTAAGGCCAAAATTAATAACCTTTTTAATGGTAGGATTCTGTCATGATTTTGGATCTTTTTGTTGATAATTCATTTTTTTTTTTCAGGCTACACCAACAAAGGAATTTAGTCACTCAAGGGCGGTCGTCTGCTTTTTGCACTGCTGTGATTGTTGAGTGCTTGGGTGCTGTCCCTAAGCTTGACACAGATGTAGTGCAGAGGGTGTTGGGATTTGTGTTTGACTCTCTTAATCCTGCAGTGACGCGAGACCAGGAATACAAGGTTACCTCAAATGATTTGTAACTTTTTTGGCCCCTTTTCAATGATTGAATTTGTAACCTTATATTTTCTTTTTCTTTCCCTTTTAATTTGCAACCCTCAACTGGATAGTGTGTGTACACTTTTTTTTTAGCCCTTGTTATGAACCTTTTATTTTGCTATCTGGATTACTTACAGTTAATAAACTATAGACATCCTGCTTTCTGAGCATAGTTATAACTACAGTTATGTTGGATCTTTATGACCAGGCTGGCGCTCTTATGATTGTTGGAGTACTTGGAACCCGGGCGACTCTAGCGCCTAAACTTGTCCAAAATTTGATTTTCTTTGTTGCAAGGACTGCACAACATGATGCATCCGAGTCAGTTGACTTGCCATGGCTTCGTGTCTCAGTGATGGCTCTTATAAGTCTTGTTCAGGTTTGGATTCAACTTCTTGTCATACATATCCTTAGGAAGTTCTGGCTTGTTATGTAAATATGTTATCTCAATTTAAGTGATGCTGAGATAGAATTACTGATAAATGTCTGCTAATTTTACAGTCCCAGTCTGTCCATGATTTCCCTAAGAAGCCATTGATGATTTTGAAAGACATCAGGTTTACCGTTGTTTTCCCAGCATATATATTATATTTGCTCTTTTCTGTTTCTCCTTCTGGTGTTGAAGTGTTGAATTCCTATGGTAAACTTTTTCAGGGATTTTTGTGGTATACTTTCTGTACTATCCAGTGAATACAACATCGAGAGATTCATTAGGCTTTATATTGAATCATTAATTGACTACAGGTGATTTTTTTTTGCGTATCTGATGTGATTATATTTGCATACCTTTTTCCTGGCTTTGTATGGATGTTTACGACTCTTAACATGTGAACAGTATTTCCGATGGTTCCTGCCATTCACACCTGATTGAAACTATTGAGACTCTGCCAGTGAACAATTTCATTGAAAGTATTGTTTGCAAGGTTCTTGGAAACTGTATCAAGGTATCTCAGGCCACAGGGAACCCAGATATCAATTGCACAGGTACGGAACAGCTGCTTCAATTCCATTTTAAACTTACCAAATAATTTCTTTTTTTTTTTTTGTGCATACATTTATTTTGAGCATATCGTGGTTTCCTGTACTGAATGTACTATGTAGTATTTCATATATATTGTTCCATCTATTTTCCAGAATTATGGGCTAAGAAAATTTTTTAGCGCAATTGAAAGAAAATATCCCCTGAGCTACGTAATGCTATTCGTAAATTTCTTGAGGTACAAGATGACACACTTTCCACTTCTGTAATTTGTGAGTTCTTATTTCTGTTGTTTGACCCTTCTTTCTCCCTGTTCTCAGAACTCTGAAATTAAGTCATGTGGAGGGGTTTCTATGTCTGAGGTTTTCGGCATAGTGTTTGATGAAAGCAAGAACTTGCCAACTGAAATATCTGATTCGAACATTTGGTTCAGTCTGGATCATCCAAAGGTACATATAATATGAAACTTGGTGTAGAATTTTACTTTCTGTGGAAACTCTGGTGAATTTTATCCTATCTTAATTAATGCCTTTTAATGCCTCTAGAATGATCTCTTGCCCTCCAAATCCTATGATCATGTGTTTTCTAGTCTTTGATGCAGTGCAATTTTATATATGATGCAGGCTTCAGTTCGTCAATCTGCTCTCTCAAAAGTTGCTACATCTGGCGCCTTCACTAACAGTACTCTAAATCCACAGGTAATGAATTTTGCTCTCTCTCGAAATGTTTGCTTTTATATATTCATTCTTGCGTTGAAGCTTTCCTCAGATGATGATCTACTGGCTTATGTTTCTAATTCTGAGTTCATGCAGAAATTTATCAATATGCAAGATGCTATATTACGCAGTCTGTATGACGATGATCTAAGTGTTGTCCAAGCTGCTTTATCCATAGAAGGACTAGCTGCTGTTGCCAATCCTGATAGCCTGTTAAAAGCATATGATGGCGTGCTCACCAAATGCATCAAAATCATTAACAAAGGTGGGTATTCTTTTCAATGTCTGCTTATTTTTGGCCAAATTGGTTGAGTTTTTTAACCTAGGGCTAGGGAAGAGGTCTGCAGAATTATTTATATTGCCTTCTACCTTTTTCTATCTATTTTTACATGAGATCTATAGCTAGTGTATAGTGCGCTTTAAATATAAAGCTCATGTAAAAAGTAAAAACTAATTTATTCATGAAGATTTTTAAATATTAGAGATCAGATTGACAGAAAGTGCACTCATGATGTTTTCTAGCCTGGACCACCAAACCAGATGTTTTATGCCACTTTTGCAGTATATTAATTGTAGCTAAATAATAGAAATCAGCATTGACAGAAAGTGCATCCATGATGTCTTCTAGCGTGGACCACCAGACCAGATGTTTTATGCCACTTTTGCAGTATATTCATTGTAGCTAAGATTCATTAAGCTGTACGTTGGTTTATTTCTATGTTTGCCCTTGTTCTGAACCCTTGTCTGTGATTTGACCCGAAATGTTCTATGGTACGGATGTATGGTGATATACAACATTGCAAAGTTTTTTTTTTTTTTTTTTTTTTAAATCACGGCAATATGAATTTTGTTTATGATTCTCCAGGTGGTTCAAAAGCATCAAAAGCTTCTGATGTTGCTGTTTCTTGCTTGGAAAAGCTGGTGACAGAATACCAATCGCATCATGTGGAACATGCCAAGGATATAGCGATATTAGTGTTTCGTCTCCTTATTGTTCACCCAAAGGTTACCTAGTTATCTTCCATTATTCTATCTAACCTTTTTTGTACTGTCCTGTGTTGATTCTGACTTTAGTGTTGAAATGGAACACAGACCCTTAGGGTGAACTTAAAGGCCTTGGAGCTAGCTAAGAAAATACAGTGGGAGTTCTACAGAAGTAGTTCTCTTGTATATGATGGGGTCAATTTTGATAAAATGAAGGTGAGCTTTCTTGCTGGACAGACTAATTGTGCCTCTTGCTATACTGTGCTGATCTTTAGTGTATTCCCTATCATATGGACACAAGTGTGCCCCCCCTCCACCCCCCCCCCCACCCCCCAACACCCACCCACACACACACACAAAAAAAAAGGGTGCCTGATTGCTCTTATTCTTAATGGCCATATCTTGGACCCTTAGATGACAGGTCCACATAATGATTGAAATGTCTGTTTTCTTGATGTTTCGGTCTATATGGTCATATTTTGTTCTGTTTATTTGTATGTAATTCTTCTACCCATTATGTTGTTACAGAACATGAATGCAGACTCCATTGCTTCTATTAACATGAAGAACATCAAAGCTTTTGCTGAAACTTTGCTAGCAGACCCAAATAAGCATGTGGAGTGGTTGGCTAACTCTGGAAGTGGAAGTAGATTTTCTAAAACTTTGTTTCTACTTATACTATTGCAAACACTTGTTTCCACAGAAGGTATGTTCATCTTTGCTATACCATTCTCGTAGAACTTATGATGGTTGCATTTCTGTTCTAATTATAATCTTATGTGCTGCTGAGAATGCTGTTATTTACTCCTTGAAATCATTAACAGTTGTCAATTTTTTCTCTTGGTATAGCACATGTCATCTAATAGTTCTTACCTCCCTTGCACATGTATACTAAAATCTCTTGAATGATATAGATGCATATAACAAACTCCTGTGATCCTGATATGTTGGTTTCTGTGCTAAGACAACCATATAGGATGACTATTTACTTGTTCCTTTTCAGGTTTGGATGAGCAGGTGAATCTTTGTCATGCTTGTTTGCCTGTCCTGAAGGATGAATGGCATAACATACAGCCTGAAGATAGTGGTGTTGGTGATGAGGTATTTATCTTTACTCTACCATTACCATTCAATGTTGGATGATATGCCAATGTTGTAAGGCCATAACCTTTACTCTCTTTTTTTTGGCTTTGCAGATCAGCATTGACAACCTAGAGATGTGCAGTTTAGAACTGGTGAAGCATTTTTTCAACAAAGACACAGAGGCATTGAATGTTAGAATCCTTGTCTGTATATTTTGGGGTATCCTAAGGGTGCAGTCCTCCTGTTTTAAGCAGAATCCCATGGTATGTAACTGTCAAGCAATAGCAACTTTACCTATTCTTCTCACTTCCCTTCCGAGAATGTCATTCTGTTTGCTATATTTCTGTTATATATATGTCCAGGTTAGTGGTTATGGAAACACAATGCTGGATGATTTGTTTCTCTTCTTCCTTGTATCACCTGCCAAAAATATCTTCCAGAAGCACCTACAGTATCTTCTTGTTAATTGCATTGGAGCACCTTTTCAATTTATATCGAAGTACTTTCTGGATGAAGGTTTGCTACATTGCTCTCCCCCTTAAGCAAAGCTTATTCTGTTACTCTACCAGATTAAGCATGTGGTAGATGAGTATTTTCCATTCTTAGCATTGTGCTTTTGTCTAAACTTGATAGTTTGTTTTTAGGGACAGTTTTCTATTGCTTTACAGTCCACCAACCTATAATGTGTTCTTAATAATTGTTCTATCAGGCTGTGGGCAATTATTAGTGACGCCCATGGTTTCCAGTGTTCCACATCCCAACAGCAAATAGTGTGTTTGGTTTTCAATAGATAACAATAAGATACTGCAATTATTGTATGGATTGTCAGTATCCATTAAATATGATACCAAAATAGTGGAGCAGTCATATAGACTCAGAATAGTATCCATTAAATATGATACCAAAACACTATTCCTGTTCTGATGCTTCTATTTCCTAGCTGATCTAGTGTTTCCTAAAATTGTCATATGGCACTGAGTGTATAAAGGTAGCCTCACTAATCAATCAATATATTTAGAAAGGGCTTTGCCCACCTATCCGGCGGCAATCAGAGCCTCAAGTTACAAGGGAGAACCCTGGCAACCTGAGGGTGATTGCCGTCACAATTTCGTCTGCATACCACATGTCCACATTGCATGTACTAGATCTATTTGGTTTTATTTACTAGTAAAGAATTAAGGATTGAATTTCTGCAAGTGCACACAACTTTACTTAACGTGGATTATGGCCACAATTTTTCTCCTCTTGTGTGTTTTTTTAAGGGTGCTTGCAAAGTAGACATGGGCACCCGAATCATTCTATTCCTCTTGTTAAATGCCTGTGCTTTTGCAATGATTTTTCTTTTTTACATAATATCATATTACCCAGCACCCAGCGTGTTCAGCTGCCACTTTCTAAACTTGGCATGCCCTTAGATGCTCCATGGCCTGTGGCACTCAAGTCATGCTTCATGGGAGCTCACATTGCACTACAGTGCTTGACCTACACAGCACCCTTTTCTCTGCCTTGATGACTGACTGAGTTCCATCACTACAAGTGTTACACTTCGATAGCCATGTCTTGTCTTTCATTGTTGTAACCAAGTTCATTGGTGTCCGATTGCTCCTCTAATATTTTAGTTAACTTGTTATTCCTTAAGCAACTTATCCATCCCTTTATATTCAATCTTCTGTGAATTATTGATGAATGATGACAATCCTGGAGTTCATGTAGATTTATCAGAAAGAGTCCAAGTGGAGAGTCTTCTTGCGCTTGCATCTATTTGTTCTAATTGCGCTTCCTCTGAAAGTAATAGCTTGGATGAAAACATCTATATGCAGCTTCTACTAGGTTTTCCTTCCATTATTCCCCCACTTGCTCATGATAATAAGGTATGCCCCAATACTTAGTCTGGTAATCTGTGAGCATCCTTTTGTTGTCCTGCTTATAGCTCTTCTATTTAGATATTAAACATGTTTATTGTCTTATATGTTGTAGGATATAAGATCATCTGCGATTAAGTGTATTGAGGGGTTATCTTTGGTGTGGCAGCGCTTGAGCACTTCCTTACCAAGAAATGGTCTGTTAGCCTTATCTTCATATTTATTTCCAAATGGACCAATTCGATGTTGATCTTTATCATCTGATCTAACATATACAGGAAACAACATCAAATTACCTCAATGCTTGTCATCTCCAACTTTTGGTAGTTTCCTTGACTTGTTGGTTAACCAAAAGACCATGATCTCTTCGGATGCAAAATTTCTTCCTGCATATATTTCGTCTATGCTGAGCCCATGTAATGATATGCTGGTTCCCGAGAACCTCCATGAAAGGTTGTCCTGGTTTCATTCTTCTACAGATACATTTCTCTTGTGAACTCATTATTAATTGGGGTGTAACACTCTTTTGTTTCTGTTATCAGATTCGACCAGAATACAAAGGATACTATTCTTTCTTTCATCTTGCGCTCTGCTTTGAAGCTCCCTCCTTACGGAAAGGTTGGTTGATCTGCAATCTCTTACTAAGACAGTCTAGCCTACTAACACACTCCAACACATATAGTTCACTCACTTAATCCCAATCACTACCACAGAAGCAAATGCATATGCATTCACACCTATTTCTTATGGAGGTTGATATTTTGAGACATGTTGCAGTTTATGGTTCTTTCAGTCCTGAAAGGAGTAGGAAGCATCTTATTTCATGCAGAAGATGTAAAGTCTCTGTTCTTTGATCTTCTGGACCGTCATGATCAGTATCAGAATCAACATAATTGTGAGCAGATCCTATCCACTTATGAAATGCATACCTTATGCTTGCTTTTGGAGGTAAACACATCATCTTGATTTGTATATATGTCCATGGATGATGTTATATGTTGTCAAGTAGAATAATCATTATGCATATTTACTGCTGGTTTGTATTTTATAGGTTTTGATCTCAACGCCAGATCATGCAAATATTGGTTTTAACATGTTTGAACCTCTGATGAAAGCTTTAAAGGTGAGCAAAACCTTCTGTTAAATACGGATATCAAAATTATCTTCTGGACTCAACTAACTATAGAACTTTAGGTTGATGCTCCGTCTTCAGGTGATCCTGTTGTTGTGATGCCGTGTCTTACTGTCCTGCAGAATCTTCAACCAGGCTTCTTTGATCATTTAAAGACCGATACTAAGGTTCTTTTTTTTTTTGCATTATATCATCCCACATTACATTTTCTTTATTTTAAAACTGCTTTTGGTGCCATTTCAATTATCTGCTCATCTTAACAGGAAAAAACTTGGTCTCCTTTTTTTACCGTCTAGGAATTTTTCTTGTATATGTAACTAAATTGTTCTGCATGCCGTAATTTGCCATTGGATAATTTACTGAACAAAAGCAGTGCTAAAGTTTGTATTTGTAGCAAGTGATATTGCTACTCCTGCGTATCCATTTATGTTGACCCAATAAAAAAATTGTTGGATGTGCAATTGTGCATCCTGTCGTAGTATATCACAATGTCATTTCATGAGCCTATGAAATATGAGTGCAATTATGCTAATGAGTAATCATCACTTTTCCTGAATTTCTTTTGAATTTGCCACCATTCCTAGTTTTTTGTGTTCTATACTTTATAACTAGCTAGGTCTCACTTCTTTGTCACATGTTTGGTTCTGATATTATTTGTACTTTTGGACATAATTTGATCTTAAATGTTATAATTTCTGTTTTCTGATATGTATGTGATCATCAATGAGGTTACTTTGGCATATTTTTGTAACTGTCAAGATTACCATTTCTGCCTGACATTTTTTTTTTTTTTTTTTTTGGTTTGGAAATTAGTAGATCAGGTAAACATGAACCTTTTAACTATGCTTATTTAGGTAACATGCTTTTGCAGGAAAAAGTTGTTGGACGCCTTATTTCCTTGGTTCGAACTGAGAGTTTAGAAGTTCGAAATGCTGCAAGGGATGCTTTACTTCGTATTAATGTTTGTATCTATACCCTTTTCTTTATTTTTACATTTTCCAGAAGACCAATACATCTGTTCTGAGTGTTTCTTTGGTGTCCTGGATTTTATTATCGCTGTATTTGATGTTTACTGATATATACCCTGTTTATATTTTTGCTTGTGGCAGGTTCATTCTTCCAATTTTGTCAAGTTTATTGAATTAATTCTAGCACTTGGTGGCGCGAGAGGACATTCAAAAAGGATAAAGAGAAATGAAGATCGGAATCTTGACGTGTTTTGCAGTTTTGAGGAGATATTTGGAGAAAACTCTGTAGCTTCTATTCTTGTTTCACTTCTAGATATCTTGTTTCTTAAGAAAGATGTGAAACAAAGGTCTGGAACTACATATCTATTTTTGTGCAGTACCCTATGTTGTCTATGGCTGACATGTCACCCTCATGCAGGTCGTGTTTATTGCAACCTCTTTTCCAGATTCTATCGAAGCTCCTTTCTGATCAATGGGTCTCAGTAATTTTTAGGCAGTATAACAACCAACCATCTGAAATCCCTGATCTATCTAGTTTTGTGAAAGAAGTTCAACACTTGATACTGCTGGCCCTCAAAGATATTACAGATACACTACAATCGGGTCACCATGTACTTGCTTTTCTTATTTTCATTTGATAACTCCAGTTGTTCTTTTGAGGCTTCTTTATTTGTTTGGATTTATGGATTACATATCTTCCTGCAGGATGCAATGTTCAATAGCTCCAATGTAGTTCTTCTTATTGATTGTGTACGGTCTATCAGCGATGTAGGAACTCGGAATCATGGCTTTTCCTTGATAGCTTCTTTGGGAAAGGCTTGCCCACAACTGGTCTCAGAAAGTATTGTTGATTTGTTTGTCGCTATTGGAGATGCTATTAAACAGGTCTGTTTAAATTTTCTGGGAGCACATATGATCTTTATGCAGTCCATTTTGTCAGACTTTCATTTCAGGAGACTTCTTTCTGTGTGCTAGTTTATACAACCACAATCATAATCTTTGCCTATGTTTATTTTGATTTTGAAATAGATTCATTTTCAATGTATTTTCTGATTTGTTTGTGAAAGTAATGCTACACAGATCCTTCTGGTTTCCTAGTAACACCTTTTTTCCCCTTCTGTCTGATATTTGCAGGATGACAGCCACTCGCAACATGTTTTGGAGGATCTATTATCTGTCTTAGTCCCATGTTGGTTGTCAAGGAACGCAAGTATAGAAAAGCTTCTTCAGGTCCTCTCTAGTTTTCCTTGAAGTTCCTTTCTATTTTTCATTTTCTTGAACAGCAATGCATTAAAAGGTTGTGCGCCGTTGCTGTTGCAGATATTCATTAAAGCTTTAGCAGATGTGCCTGAACACAGGCGATTGACGCTCATGGTTTACCTCTTAAGGTAGTTTCCTATCCTAAGTTCATTAATATTATCTTACTCCCTCCGTCCCCATTTAAATGTCGTTCTAGCCATCCTTTTCTCTGTCCAAGTTCAGAGCACCGTACATGCATGTGACCGCAAGCCTGTCCAAATTCATAGTACTTTACATGCACCTGCTAGGAAGCTCCAGCGACCTTTAAAGCGGGACAGAGGGAGTATTTCTTAGTCACTTATCCCAAAAAAATGTATTGTAGTTTTATCCCAAGTTAAACTATAAAGAATGCCGATATATTTATATTACTAAACAAGTGTCATTAGATTCATCATGAAATTTTGTTTCATGATGTACTTATTTAGTATCGTAAATGTTAATAATCTTCTATATAAACTTGATCAAACATAAAATAGTTTGACATAAGACAAACTGACACAACTAAAGTGTGATTCTTTTTGGAGTGGGTAGCATATAGCTAACTAGCTAAATTTATTATACTATTTCAGGACCTTGGGGAAGGAAAATAGTTTGAGTACTGTGATCATGCATCTATTACACTCGTTGGTTGATCGGATTTCACACTCTTTTTCTGAACATCATGGGAGCGATTATAGATTGGCTATGTCACAGGAGTGGGAGTATGGATTGGCAGTCAATGTGACCGACCAATTTTCCTATAAATTATGGTTTCCTTGTTTGAGTAGGCTACTAAATGACATCAGGGTTCATGAGAAGCAAGATCTACATCTTATGCTACATTTGGCAATGAGGCTTATTCTAGTTAAGTTGCAAGATTCAGAATTGATTTTTGAACTTGAATCTGAGGAAGCTGCTAATTTTATCCAGGTAGCTCATTTGGTTGAACTATTGCTCTCTTAACGTTTTTCTCTATGCTATGTTCTATTTTGCTCTATGAGTCTAATTAGTATTGTTTTTGTCCTACTCATTTAGTGGCAAGTTAACTATGAACTCCAGAAATTGTGTAGTCTTTATTTTTATGTGCCGTCTTATTTTGCCTCTTGTAGGGTTCTCTTGGGGCACTTATGGAGGAAGTTGTCTTGTGTGGTGTGTATGCAAGAGATAAAAAAAGAGATATTTATAGTGACATCACTAAAGAAGTCCGAGATTTTGCAAATACAATACTCAAAACTATTACAGGATGGATGAGTGCTTCAACATATTTGATAGGAATTACTCGGCTGTTGGATCATTCAGATAGTCATGTGAAAAGAAAGGTACTTGTTGGTTAGCAGATTTTTGTTCTATTGGTTATGTAGTAATTTTCACTAATTGAAATTTTCACTAATTGATTTCCTTGGAAGCTACCTTTTTTCCCATGTGATCACAATTGATTTGTTCTTCTCTACAGACACTTGGGATGTTGTCTGAAACGGCCAGAGGAAACAGTTTGGTCCAGAAGAATCAAAGGAAAGCACGAAAACTGAAGCATATATCTGGTACTACTGCTATTAAAGTAGACAAGAGCTCTGGTCCTTATTTGAGCAAATTGTGCTTAAAGATTCTGGAGTTGATTGACAGAGATGGTGATTCAGACACTTCAGTGAAAATCGCTGCTATTTCTTCGCTTGAAACACTAGCAAAAGAATATCCGTCTGATAATCCTGTTTATAGCAACTGCCTTGCAACAATCATTGATCAAATTGGCTCTGATGAGGCAGCTGTGTCTTCTGCGTTAATTCATACTGTGGGCTCTCTGATAAATGTGATTGGATCAAAAGCATTGCCACAACTCCCATTAATCATGAAAAAGATAGTGCTAATATCACATCAAATTTCATGTTGCCCTAGTGGAAATTATGCTCATGGTTCCACTAGAACTGCTGCTGAACTTTCTAACCAAGATATAGCTGTGCTGCTGTCTGCACTGACAACAATTGAGGTGATTGTGGAAAAGCTGGTTGAATTTGTTAATCCATATTTGAAGGAAATACTTGATCTGGTAGTACTGCATCCTGAATGTAGCACTCAAATGCATCCCAAATTAGATGCAAAAGCAGCACGTGTTCGAGAGCTACTGACTGTAAATGTTCCAGTATGTTCCATCCAAATTTATTCAGTTCTTTTCCTTTGTCATATGATGAAATAAATGTGCCTATTTTTCCTTGGAACTCATCAAGTTATTGGCTGCAGGTCCGGCTTATCCTCTCACCTTTACTGAATCTGTACTCCCTTGCTGCAAATTGTGGAGATGCTAGTCTTTCGTTGGTATTCAATATGCTTGCTAGTCTAGTTGGTACAATGGACCGGCTGGCTGTAGGAACTTACCATTCGAAAATATATGAACATTGTTTAGTAGCTCTTGATCTCCGTCGCCAACACCCTGACTCTTTGAAGAATATAAATATGGTGGAGCAAAGTATTATTCATGCCATGATCTCTCTCACCATGAAGCTTACAGAGGCCACTTTTAGGCCACTTTTTCTTCGCACTTTGGAATGGGCTGAGTCTGAAGTTGATGAGTCCTCATCAAAGAAAAGTTTGGACCGTGCAATTGTTTTCTACAAATTGGTTAACAAACTTGCTGAAAAACACACAGGTACCTTCATAACTGCATCAAATACAGTATCCTAAGTTTTGTTCAGAGCATACTCAAGAGCTTGATTTCACCTTTATTTAACTCGGTATCGACACTATTTGTCTGTTGTCGCACATTTATCGTTATTAACTAAAGCATGGTTTTGTCTACCAGCTACCATATATTTTCTGTCCCTTGATTATTTGATTTGTCTGTGAAGGTCCTTGTTCACACCTTACTTCAAGTATGTACTCGAGGGATCTATTCAGTATCTCTCTGAAGATGATGCTTTGGCTGGCTCAAAGCAAAAGAAGAAAAAGAAGGCCAAACTTGAAGATGTTCAAGTTGAACAGAAAGATAAATTATTGGGGTTAAAACTGTGGAATTTAAGAGCTCTAGTTTTGAAATCCTTACACAAATGTTTCCTCTATGATAATGACCAGAAGATCCTTGATTCCGCTAATTTCCAGGTTCGTTGGTTCATAGTACAAGTGTTTCCTTTTTTTGTTGCTGCCATGCTTTTGCAACTCACTGAAAAAAAAAAAAACTGCATGGCAGTGACCTTTCATGTTGCGTTATCATTCTTTGTTCCCATAATATTAATACCATCTGCCTTCAACACATGCAGTGTTTCCCAGTGATATCTTTGTATTTTATTTTTAATATATATTTGGTGTTTGCAGATTCTTTTGAAACCTATTGTCTCCCAGTTTGTTGTGGAACCACCAGAATCTATTGAATCAGTTGTTGATGCTCCATCAATTGAAGAAGTAGACGAAACTATAATTTCGTGCTTGGGTCAAATGGCAGTCACTGCACGGTCAGATGTTCTTTGGAAGCCTCTTAACCATGAGGTGGGAATCTCTTAAGGTTTTCAGACCTAATAACTTAGTGATATACCTGCACTAACTAAAGTAATATCATAGCTCACAGGATTTAGGTTACCGTAATATAATAGTGAAGGCTAAAGACTTTGAACGTTCACTCCCTCAGTCTTACCACTTTCTCATAAAATAAAATTGCAGGTGCTGATGCAGACTAGGAGTGATAAAGTTCGCCCCAAAATGCTGGGCCTGAAGGTTGTCAGGTACATGGTCCAACATCTGAAGGAGGAATATGTCGTTCTCCTACCAGAGACCATCCCGTTCCTGGGTGAATTGCTCGAGGATGTGGAGCTTCCTGTCAAGACACTGTCGCAGGAGATCTTGAAAGAGATGGAAACCCTCAGCGGTGAAAGCCTCCGGCAGTACCTGTGAGGCTTCAGCCCCTCGCGACAGTAGAGCATCTGCTCATTTCCTGTAGCTCACCAGTTCAACAGACCGGCATACTTGTCTGATGCCTGGAACTGGAATCACATGCTGTTGTATTCATGTAAGGCAAATGCAATATTAACTAAACCTTGAAGGAGGCAAACGCAGTTTAAGCAAAATTTTATATATATCCACGTCGAAAACACCCACATTATGTTCTCGGATGAGTTCCTATGCAGTTACGTTGAAAGTATGCTTTTGGATACAATGCTTGTTGCTCCTAGCTTACGTTACGATCTCCTCCAAATGCCCCAATACAATCTCTGCTGTATGCAAGAAATAACAGACAATCAGAGGCCAAAGCTATCCTGCACCTCTTCCACCATGCGCAACAAATGTTTGAGATGCTCCTTCCTAGGTTACAGCAAGCCGTTGCCAATTCAAACTAGGCATCTATGTTGTCCTGTTTCCCAGGATTGATTCTTCCTTTTGTTTAATAGAAGTTCCAGGATTGATTCTTCCTTTTGTTTAATAGAAGTTCCGAATTGAAAGCTTCTTAAATTCATTTCCCAGGATTGATTCTTCCTTTTGTTTAATAGAAGTTCCGAATTGAAAGCTTCTTAAATTTTCCTCATCTGGTGCTTATCATCATGGCATCTCAAGGGTGCGGAGGAGACCCTAAGTCGGAAGGGAGCCTTTGGTGCTGGCGCTCCTGCGGTCGCACCGAGTCGACCCCGCTGCTTGAGGTCGAGCCGGCGTCGTTCCCTACGGCCTATCATCAGCGCTGCACCTCAGGGGACCTCTCCGTCGGCGCGGCACTGACCACATTGCACCTCTGGTTGAAACGATCTGTAGACCGGCGACGAAGGGCTGCCGCTGCTTGGAATGGAATCCACACGGCACAGGGCAGGGGAAGAACACGACTCGGACAGAGGGCTCGCTGCCATTTTCGAGGCGCGTAAGGAGCTCCACGCGCCGTTCCACGAGCACGAGGCACCCGACAAGGCCGGCTGGTTCTTGACGAGGACCGCTGCTGCCAAGCACTGGCTGGAGACGAGGCCAGCATCCGTCCGAACTAGTAACTGTGTAAACTTTTTTTTTTTTTTTACAACTGTGTAAACTGGTTGGTTACTCTAGCGCGTACGGCGTAGTAGTTTTAGAACTGTGTTTACAGGAGTGGCCCGAGTGGCACGGTTGAACAGTCGCGAGCCAAGAGAGGCTATGATTCATTAAAAAGAGCCAGGAGCGCCGCCACTGCTGCCCCTCGTGCCACCGCCAGCACCATCCATCATCATTGGCCTCCCTTCCTTCCCTCCAGTATCTCGCTGGGGGATTCAGGGAGTGGGGATCCATTGTTTCTACAAGTTTTTCTCTATTAAATCGAGTCGTTAGGATTAGGGTTTTCTCTATGCTAAATTTTTGTATTGGAGTTTTATCTCCTCCTCCTCTCTGACCACAATAAAAGGAAAGATGGAATCGTCTCCATGATGGCTCCGTTGAGGACAACAACTTCGGGCGTCAAGATCTTCATCGATGTGACAACATAAATACTTTGTGTTTCTAGACTACGACATTAAGATGGAGATAATGTCAAAGCTATGAAATAATTTTCTCCGTCCATGCCAACGACCCGCTGCATGCGCACTATTGACCCGCCATAGTCTCGGAGTGGCACGCTAAAACGACCCGCTGCATGCGCAGCCATAACCATGCATTATTGGTCCGCCATAGTAGACTCCAGGTCTCCCGCGTGGCGGTTGGACACTTGATAGTTTGACCACGCACAAGTTCGCATGCACAGCCGGTTCCATGGCCGGATGGCCCATGCTAACGACGCGTACCAACCATTATTGACCCGCGCGCCACAGCCTCGGTCGTTTGTCTCCTGCAGGTCACGTAGCTGGCGCTTCTCTGTTGCTGTGCATGCCCCATCACGTCAAGCTCGGGGGCTATGCAGTCCATGTGCTGAAGACGTGCATGCGTGATTCCGGACAAATCGCAGGAGCAGCTGAGCGAGTGTGGCTGGGTGGGCGGCGCACAGTTGCCAGACGCAAAGGGCTGAGCGAGTTTATATATGAGGGCCGAGACATCACCAATGCAAGCAAAATCGCCATAGAAAGAAACATAGCTCCATTCTTTGCCAACATGGCCTCCATCTTCGGCCACGGCCATCCGACAACACCACGGCAACTGCAAGTGTGTCTGTTCCTCCCTTCCTGGGAATCCATCTCTCCTATTCTCTCAGCAGCAGCAGCAGCAACCAAACTGCCGTGGCAGTGGCGTGCCTCCCTGACCAGGCATCGGCGCTACTCCGGCTGAAGAGCTCCTTCTCCACCGACGGCTGGGGTCCTTTCTATCATGGGAGGCGGAGCGTGTGCACTGCCCTCGCATCATGGCGGGCTGGCACGGACTGCTGCGGCTGGGAGGGTATTCGCTGCGGCCATGCCGATGGGCGCGTGACCATCCTTGACCTGGGTGAGTGCGGGTTAGAGAGTGGCGTCCTGCACACCTCTTTCTTTTCGATCTAACCTCCCTCAGGCATCTGGACCTCTCCTGGAACAGCTTCAACGGGTCACAACTCCCTGCCGATGGGTTTGAACGACTCACTGAGCTTGTTCATCTCAACCTCTCTAACTGTGGATTTGATGGCCAAATACCATATGCAATAGGGAAGCTCACCAAATTGGTAACCCTGGACCTCTCTACTAAAATGTTTCTTTTTGATGAATATGATGATTTTTTGTCTCTTGCTTCCTGACATCTCAGTGGGAGCTGGTAGAGCCAAATATTGCATCATTAGTTGCCAACCTTAGTAATCTAGAACAGCTTTATCTTGGCAGAGTCGATTTGTCCGGCAACGGGCCGTTGTGGTGCAATACCTTCGCTAATTCCACTCCTCAACTTGAGATTCTTAGCTTACCATTTTGCAATCTCCATGGTTCAATTTGTGAATCGTTGTCCAGCATAACCCCGCTCACTGAGATTAACTTACAGTATAATAAGTTACAAGGTCCCATTCCAAAGTCCTTCGCTGATCTATCTATCCTTAGTGTTCTCAAACTTACAAATAACCAGCTTGAAGGATGGTTCCCGTCAAGGATATTCCAAAACAAAAATTTAACATCTATTGATATTAGGTATAACTTTCAAGTATCTGGATCATTGCCAAATTTCTCTTCAAATAGTATCTTAACGGAGTTGCGTGTAAGCAGCACTAACTTCTCTGGTCCTATTCCGGTTCCATTGGAAATCTCAAATCCATGAACAAGCTAGGTCTTGCAACAGTGGATTTCTCCCAAGAGCTTCCGTCCTCAATTGGTGAGCTAACATCGTTAACCTCGTTATTAGAGGTATCTGGGGCTGGTGTAGTGGGAAGAATGCCATCTTGGATTGCAAATTTAACTTTTGGTATGGCTCCAGTTCTCTGACTGTGGCTTGTCATGAGGTACCTGCTTCCATAGGTAATCTTAAGAACCTCCAACTAGATTACAATTAAACAATTGCAATTTTTCTGGCACACTACCTCCTCAGATATTTAACCTAACTCAACTGGAATTTTATATCTTCATTCAAACAACTTCCATGGTATAGTAGAACTCAACTCATTCTGGAAATTACTACCTGAACTATCTGGTTTGAGCCTGTCAAACAACAAACTCACTGTAGTTGTAGGTGACGAAGGTAATTCTTCAGCCCTCAGTCAGCTGTCTACTTTGCACCTGTCAGCATGTAACATATCCAAGTTTCCAATTTCCTTGAGATACATGCAATATGTCCAATATCTTGACCTTTCAAACAACCAAATCCATGGTGCTATACCTCATTGGGCATGGGAAAATTGGAATCCAATGTCAGTTCTTAACTTATCACACAACAAATTCAGCACCATTGAATATAGTAGCATCAATGTGGTGGATATATCAGTCATTGATCTTAGTTTTAACCTACTCCAAGGTTCCATACCTCTACCTGGACCTGATACTCAACTTCTTGATTGCTCAAACAATCGGTTCTCGTCCATGCCATTTAATTTTGGTTCTCAAGCAAGCACTATTTCATCTTTCAAGGCCAATGCAAATACCCTCTCAGGAAAAATCCCACAAACCATATGTGAAGCAAAGAGTTTGATACTCATTGATCTCTCCGACAACAGTTTGAGTGGCTCCATCCCATCTTGTTTGATGGAAGGTACTGTGACTGTATTAAACCTGAAAAGAAATCAATTGCATGGAGAGTTGTCAAATAATGTGAACCAAAGTTGCGCATTCAAGGAATTTGATATTAGTGTCAATCAGATAGAAGGAAAGTTACCAAGATCCCTAGTTGCTTGCAGAGACTTGGAGGTCTTCAACATCGGGAATAATCATATCAATGATACTTTTCCATGTTGATGAGTATGCTTCCAAAACTTCAAGTGCTTGTTTTGAAATCCAACAAGTTTGTTGGGAAGGTGGGGCGTTCTGCATTAGAGGAAAGAACAGTTGTGAGTTTATCAAACTCCGGATTCTCGACTTGGCGTCAAACAAATTCTCTGGCACTTTACAAGATGGGTGGTTTACGACCATGAAATCCATGGCAACCAAATCTGTAAATGGGAGCATGCAGACGAGTGCATTTTGGGGGCCATATCAGTTTACCGCTGCAATCACATATAAAGGGAACGAAGAGATCATGCTTTCAACGATTTTGGAGACCCTTGTACAAATTGATTTTTCAGACAATGAATTCCATGGTACAATCCCAAAGTCAATTGGTGATCTTCGTCTACTAAATGGTGTAAACATATCACACAATGCTTTCACTGGCCCAATTCCATCTCAATTTGGTGCTCTGAATCAACTCGAGTCATTGGACCTCTCCTCAAATAATCTCTCTGAGAGATTCCACAGGGATTAGCATCACTGAACTTCCTCTCAATGCTGAACCTGTCCTACAACGAGCTGGTGGGGAGAATACCAGATTCACCTCATTTCTTGACATTTACCAACCTCTCGTTCCTGGGCAACATTGGCCTGTGTGGGTTTCAGGTGTCAAGAGCATGCAACAGCACAACACCAAATGTGGAGCCACATCATTCAGAGAAGAAATCATTAGACCTTGTATTGTTCCTTTTCACGGACTGGGATTTGGCATCGGCTTCGCAATTGCTATTGTCCTGACATGTGGAATCCGTGTTAGGAGATCCAAGAACCACATACTTCTGTGCTGCAAAAAGTTAACTTCTTTATGTAGATGGCCTACAAATGCAAATAGAAATGGCACTACATTAGTGAGTATATTGCTATGTTTGTATCATCAATAAGGCAAAGACATATTTCTGTATTGAATATCTGAACCCTGTAAGTGTAAAAGGCGAAGAGCGAAGGATGACTATAGCCTGTTCAATTCACCATACACCATATATTCAGACCCCCATTTTCAGGTATTATTTTGGCTTCATCATATTCAGAGCACGTATATGAGTTAACAAACGTACGTCATGGTTAGATCGTTGGCGCTGTCGGTGAACTTGGCACCGGGCGAGCTTGGGGCTTGGGCCGCAGGGGCGCCGGCCCTAGTAGCGACGAGCTGCAGCGGGCGCTGGGGGGGCGGATTGCCCCTGTGAATGACCGGCCTGCCGGCCATGGCCATGGTCGAAGTTCGAACTTGTGTAGTCGTCGACAGAGAGGAAGAAACGGATGAGGAAGATACGGATGAGCGCAACAGGTCGACCGGAGGTGCGGCGGTGGGCCGGGATGGGAGCTCGTGCGGCGGTGCGGGCGAGAGCGAGAGAGAGACGGAGGAGGATGAAGAAAGGGGGAAAGATGCAAAAATGGAAAAATAGGAGGTGCACACGCAGTAGAGTGGCAGATTGAGTTGATGAATACTGTCAGATGGCTACGATATTCGTACTGGTCAATATTTTTAAAAAAAAACAACTAGATTTATAAAAGATAATAGTAATGTTATCTTTAAATACTTTTCGATAAAAAATAGTAGAACGATTCATCTAACAGTATTAATTATACATATACTATAGATATCATTTTTTCCCATATATATTTGATTGAAGTTAAATACGTTTAATTTCTCAAAGTGAGAAGGACGGTTAAAAAGTGCCGAAGGGAGTAGTAATGTCCTATGAGAGTATAGATAGTAAAAGATCTTTTTTGCTGTGACAATTTTATATAGAAGTAACATTTTAACATAATAATACTCACTTCATTCTAAATTCTAAGACGTTTGAAAGTTTTAAATACATTAATTTTACTATATATTTAAATATAATATATATCTAAATACATAGAAAAATAATTATCGAAAAAATATAAAAACATTTTATAATTTAGAATGGAGACAACAGGTTATGGACCTGACTATGAATCTGTTTGAATACAGCCCTGCCAAGCAAATGCATCCTGGTCCAAATTGGATGCCTGTCCTAGGCAGGTTTGACCAATCCCCGTCCAAATAGGCAGTGACGGAGATCTTGCAGCAGAGTGTTTCATGTTAACAAATATTACAATGTAAAAATACAAGTGCACTAGTGCTAGCACACTTTTGTTTTCATGTACATATGTAAGTACATTACAATTTACAAGCAGAATGTAAAAACAATTAGTTCTAGAATTTCATCGCGATACTAAACAAAGTAGCACACAATAGCATGGACAAATAAATTTGTTTAAGTTGCAGCAAACACATAGACACATAGTGCTTCCCTCTAAATTTCATCAAATTATGATTCATTCTAAGCGGAGAGGAGAAAATGGAATCTTTATCGGGTGCATGGATCTTGAGGGATGAGGGGACTTGTGCCTTGCTGCCTTCAACGCTTGGTTGCCGGCCACCGGCCGCCGGCCGGCGGCAGTGTGTCGACCACCAAATGACCAAAGGGCCGAGTCGAGGGCATTGGACGTTGCAGTTCGTGATGCGCTGCTCGTCAGCCGGCTGCTGGGCACCGACCGCTGCGGCGCTGCCGCCGCGGGGCAGCACTACAGTCGCAGCAGCATCACTGCATCGCCGCCGCGGGGCAGCACCACATGCTAGCTTGGGACTTGGGAGGCAGTTCGCGAGGTGCTCACCAAGCAGCGAAGGGAGCAGCAACTCTGGCCGCTAGTGCTGTTTGGGTTGTGGGCTTTGTGGGCTGCTCATCCGTGGGCTTTTGGACTCAGCTTTTTGGTCTAGTGCTGTTTCTTGTGGGCTTTTGTGGGCTGCTCATCATGTGTGCTTTTTCTTGGTCTAAGAAAAAAAAAAAAAAAAACTAGTATACAGTATTTATGTTGCTAAAAGAAACTAGTACTAGTATAGTATTTATTGTTTCTAAAAAACTAGTATAGTATTTATTTTCCTTACCGAAATCTTGGGTATTTCATCCATGGCATACAGGGGTTCCACTGACGCCGCCCATGCAAACAGCGCTTAGACCACTGCTGGCTCTTTTCTTTCATCGTAGTACTACTACCGTAGAGAGAACAATATCCTACAGAGAGTTTTATGCCAAAGCACATGGGTAATTAAAGCCCTCGAATCATGGGGCACATCGAGATTTGGGATCTGTTCATCCAAAAAATTCCTGTTCAGTATTTTACTCGGAAAACCATGGATCTTATACAATCCCAATGCAGCAATTTTTCACCGCCGTTTTCATATCCTAATCATACTTGGGTAGCCATGACCTTTGAATGAAAAGAAAAGAGAAAGATGAACTGAAACCCTGCATGAACCACCGGATTCCCCTTCCCCACTCGTGTTTGACCCTTGCCAGTTCGCCACGCACGATGACACGATCCATGGCTGGCAACAAAGAGCTGAGTAATTTATATATGCTCTTCAAGCTTGAATTCATGCAAAGAGTTTTTTTTTGTTAAAAAATGGTAAGTCACTAGCACTAAGCAGACACGAGAGCCAAGACAAAGAACCATTTTTGACAAATATTATTACAAGTTGCGAGGCGCAGCTCTCGTGCCGTCTCGCCACAATGAGGGGAGCAGTACAGCAGCAAGCCGGCCGGCATCCGGCGGCACTATCGCCGCTGCGCGCCGGCAAAGGCCCCACGCCGCCGTCGCTTTCCTCCTCGTCGCGCTCGGCGTGCTCTACCTCCTCTTCGGCCCGACCAACTCCGACCTCAACCTCGTCCTCACCATGCCGCGCGTCCACGTCGTGTTCGACGAACGCGCCGCCGTCGGCACGGTCGTCCCGGCGGCGCCCGTTGCCGCCGCGCCTGCCCCCAGCAGCAACGCGACCGACGACGACGAGGGCAGCGGCCTCCCGCCGCCTCGGCAGCTGACGGACCCGCCCTACTCGCTGGGGCGAGCCATCCTGGGCTACGACGAGCGGCGGTCCGCGTGGCTCGCGGCGCACCCGGAGCTGCAGGCGCAGCCGGCGTCGGGCCCGGGGCGGCGGCGGCCGCGGGTGCTGGTGGTGACGGGGTCGGCGCCCACCAAGTGCCCCGACCCCGACGGCGACCACCTGCTGCTGCGGGCGTTCAAGAACAAGGCGGACTACTGCCGCGTGCACGGCCTGGACGTGTTCTACAGCGCGGCGTTCCTGGACGCCGAGATGTCCGGGTTCTGGGCGAAGCTGCCGCTGCTGCGGGCGCTGATGCTGGCGCACCCGGAGGTGGAGCTGCTCTGGTGGGTGGACTCCGACGCCGTGTTCACGGACATGGCGTTCGAGCCGCCATGGGAGAGGTACGAGCGCCACAACCTCGTGCTCCACGGCTGGCACGCCAAGGTGTTCGAGGAGCGGAGCTGGGTCGGCGTCAACACCGGCAGCTTCCTCATCCGCAACTGCCAGTGGTCGCTCGACCTCCTCGACGCGTGGGCGCCCATGGGGTCGCGCGGCCCCGTCCGCGACAGCTACGGCGAGCTCTTCGCCCGGGAGCTCGCCGGGCGCCCGCCGTTCGAGGCGGACGACCAGTCGGCGCTCATCTACCTGCTCCTCACGCAGCGGGAGAGGTGGGCGGACAAGACGTACATCGAGAGCGACTACGAGCTCAACGGCTTCTGGGAAGGGATAGTGGACAGGTACGAGGAGCATCGGCGGAAGGGCGGCCCGCCGGCGGGCTCGGCGACGATCGGTGGCCCTTCGTCACGCACTTCGTCGGGTGCAAGCCGTGCCGGCGGTACGCCGACAGCTACCCGGCGGACCGGTGCCGGCGCGGCATGGAGCGCGCGTTCAACTTCGCCGACGACCAGATACTGAGGCTGTACGGGTTCGAGCACGAGTCGCTCAACACCACCGCCGTGCAGCGCGTCGGAAACGAGACCGGCGGCTCGATGGACGCGGACGATGAGGAGCTCGGCCGGCTCCTGCACCCCACGTTCTTCAGGGCGGCCAAGCCCACATAGCCGTAGTCGAGGTCGACTCCCGTCAGTGGTTGCTTTACGGTTGACTTGGTTTTTCTTTCTCTTTTTTTTATTTTCCCCTCTTGTTGCCTTTCCCTTGTTACTCTGACATTCGACTTCATATTTTATACGGCCATTTTGAAGTTAATTTACAAGCAGCAGTAGGCTCAAAGGTTAGTAGTGGCTGTTTCACTTCAGATTTTTTCCCCTTTGGTTACTATTCCCTCCATTATCTTTTACAACACAAACAAATCAAAGAGTTAAACTTTAAAAATTTTAGACCAATAATTTATCTACAATTTTAATTATTATACTATAAACTTGATATAGTTAGATTAATAATTGTAATATCCAATTATCATAAATTTATAAATAATATAATATAATATAAAATAGTGTAATTTCAAAGACCATGTCATATTTAGCATGCCTTACAAAAGACAATGAAAGGTAGTGATTTTTAGCTAAGATTTCGGTTAACACTAATTTATTACCAAACCAGTTATACAACAGTGCTATCCAAATCAGACTCTTTACTCGTCTATTTGGTAGCCACCTATTTCAAACTACTCTTTTTTTTTTCTTGTTTTCTCCAGCAAAACAGGTCTCAAATCTATCCTACCAGACCATGCGAGCTCATGTCGACTACCGAGGAAGGCCCGCTCACGCGAGAGCGGCCACTCAGCCATGCAAGTTCGCGGCGGCCCGCCCACAGAGCTACACAGCATGGATACGGATACGTGTATCGGTATCGGATAAATACGGATACACGGATACATCACTTTTTTTAAAAATTACGATACGCGGATACGTTTCACTATTTTTTTAATATAAATAGATGATGAAAAAAATGATGTATATTTAGATTTCAAAATAGTAGTAGCTTAGCAATTTTGTCAATACTTATAATCCTTTATCTCTTACTCATCTTTCTATATTTTAATTTTTTCACACTCCAATAGCCAAGTATATCCATCATATTTTTAAAATCCAAAAGCTAAACATATATAATACTAAGAGTCTTTAGTTTTTATGCCAACTTTAAAGAAATCAAGTAAAGATGTATATTTGTGTTATGATTACAAGATCAGAACATAACCTAGATTTTCTTTTTATTTGGGATACTTTGTGGATACGTATCGTCCTAAGTATCCAAAATTAGTTTTTTTATTTTTATTTAGGATACTTCAAGGATACGTATCCACCGTGCATCCGTCGAGTATCGGTATACGTATTCAATACGGGATATGGCACCCACTTGGAGTATCGGAGTATTGTAGCCACATAGGACCGCTAGCGCAAGGACGCCACGTCGGACCAGGTTGAGCAGGGCAGGCCGCGCTGGGGATGGTAGGCCGGGCAGCGAAAACAAAAAGTCAAGAAAAATAACATAAAAAGGTGTACCTGGGCACGCAGAAAATAGTGCCACGGATTTTCCATGTTATGGTTACATGCATCATCACAAAATGTAACACACAAAACGATGCACAATTCCTTTCTCCTTTTATTGCTGAGGGTGTCTGTACAAAATGAATTATCTATTAATGCATTTCCTCTACCAGCTTTACACCTTAGCATCTTCTCTAACAAAAACCCCAATGTTTTATGTCCGATTGGATGAACCATTGCATCTTGACAACTGGAGATCAAATGGTCAGAGGTGTTAGCAACGAGCACTTTGTATCAGCAGCTAGTTTAACTGGTTGGAGCTACACCGCAAATACTTTCTGCCCTGAGAACTACTTCGGTTAATTTCTCTAAATATGCCTCAGTAGGGACCAGTAAAAATCATCTTGATGCCTGAGGCAAAAATTTGCCGAAACAAAAAGGTAAGTTGTAAATCAGGCATCAAGCAATGTCACCTACAGTGATGAAAAGATCTGGTCGACCCACTCAGAGAGCTTGCGGATCTTTTTGGTCATTTCACTGCTCTTTGAAAAGTAAGATTCTGCATTTGAAAGCATTACAGTGGTATCATGTCTGACAGCCTCCAGAGTTCTGTAATAATTGTTCGCTAATCTTGTCTTGATCACCTCAATAGAAAATTGGACAGGAAACCTAAGGCAAGAATAGTATGGCTAGGAGTCAGTTAAGATGAACATTACTGTTAGGTATTAACAATAATGTAAAACAATACACAACAGATATTTGTAATCTTTGTACTGAGCGGGAAAAAAAAAAACCTCAAAGCAATGTACTCCGTATATTATTATCTCCTAGAATTCTAGATAATCTGACATAAAAGAATATATTATGAAAGAAAATAGAATAAAAAAGAAAGGAAGTATGACGTCATTTTTTTTCTATCAAACTTTGTGAAGAAAACTTCAACAAATATTGCCCTGCAAATCATAATTCGGTGAAAAGTTGTCGAAAAATAATAATATTGGAAGTACCTGTTGATGAAATCTGACTTTTCTGCAACCTTGTCCAACTTTAAAACACCATAACGATCCTGTAAAACCATAAGTTCATATTGTAATTGATCAATACCACAGAAAAATGGTAGCAAAAGTGCGATGATTAAAAATCAAATGGCTTCACCTGATCCCTGTGTGACATTTCCTGTAAATTTTCCATTTCTGATAACAATTTATCTCGAATCTCGAAATCGATATGCGGATGTTTCCATGGATCCCATAAATTGCCTGTATCATGCAGTTCCCAGGGACTATGAGCGTGATCAGAACCATCCTCCTTATACTGTATGACATATTTTTCCCATGGACTCTCAGGAAAATCGGGTGATTTAGGTCTTACTGCCTGCACCCGTCCCTCCCACCAAGTTCCTCCTACCTGTCCTTCTACATCCCTCCACCAAACTTTGCACTTGTCTCTGTGGGTCCAGTTCGATCCATAGCAGCTTCATACCTTGTTCTCTCCACAAGAAAATCTGGAAAGTTAACCAGCTCGCAACGTGATCATAAATGTTTTGCCAAATCCACTGGAATTGTGATCAATGAATTCGATGTTTAATTTACAGCAGCTTTCACCAGATCCTCTGTAGGTAGCATATTCAAGACCCTGTATTTTGCAAAGTTCTACAGCTTTAAGGCCTTTTATCCGTTTCCAAGGGCAAAGTTCAGATGATTGCACTTCTTTAAGATATTCCTCATGGCCCTACAAATATAGCAAGCCCAGAAAGAAGTATTATAATAGTGAAATACTAAACAAAGCAAACCGAGAAGTGACAACATATGCTTGTAATTCTTTCACTTTACAATTTACATGTACTTTTTTCAACCAATTAATCCTACACTTAGGGACAACGAGAAGCAGTAAAATGAGAACAAAAAGTAAGAGCTTTCATCCACATAATTTTTGCAGACAGCATAAAAGTAACTTTTACCTGCCTCAAGTACATAACCTCATCACCAAGTTGAGGAATATAACGGTAGCTATCTTCGTGCTCAAGTAACATCAACCATGAATACTTTACGGAAACCTGGTGCCTTCTACCCAATGAATGTGTATCAGGAAAGGTGTTACTTTCTCTTTTGTTCCTAGCAGACCTTAAACCAACAGTTTTTGAGTTCTGTCGCCACATTCCTTCATGCACATCTGTGACAACTCGTCTTCCACTAGTTGATGCTTCATGGGATCTGTAAGAATCTTTCACTGCCGAGATATCATCCCGTGCTGTACCATTGATATTGTATGCAAATGACTTCCTTGCACTTCTTCTCAATCTACTGCTTGCACCTGCAACAGGACTGTATTCTGGAGGTTGGTATCCAGCATCGTCATTGGAGATAGAAGTGCTATCCTCGTTTGCATATTCATCTGAATCCATTTTTTTCTTGTTCTTTGACTTTGACCTTTTGTACACTGCAGTGTACTTCTTTGAAGAATCCAAGTACAGTTTTTTTGAATCATGCAAACTAGTGCTTTTATCTGGGCATTCCGGAGAACTTTTGGGCACAATCAATAAGTCAGCATTTCCAGGTTGATTGATGGAAGAATCATCACCACGATGCACAGAATCTTTGCCATGCTTGGAGTTCATGATGTTTCCTACTACATCTGCAGAGCCTCTTGACTTGAACTTAACTTTTATTTGAGGCTGAGAAGTATTGGGAACTTGTTCAGTGTCATTCACTGCATCGACATGGGCATTAATATTGCTAGCTATGTTTTCTTGATCCCCCAAATTTTGTCTGTTGTACTCATCAGTACTGTTGTTTTCTTGAATGTTATCTAGAACTATTCCATGTTGTACTTCTTGTACATTTTGCCCAATACGTTCCTGGATGCCATCACCATATTCATGAGGCATCTGCTGACTGCTTGATGCCTCAATATCCTGCAAAGCAGCATTATTTGAAGACGACCACAAACCTCCACCTGGCTCACTGTACTTGCAACGCTTTGAGGATCGCATCTTAACCTCACCCCACCTAATTGAGTTATTACTGCGAACGGCAGAACTTTCATGCAGATCACCATCAGTTGTTAATTCAGCCTTGCAGGCAGAGGAATGTCCTGGTTCAATAGTTAGTCCGTGCTCCACTGGTTCATGACTAGCTACAGAAAGAGACTTCCCTGCTTTTATCCTGTATGGAGCATTCTGCTTTTCCACTTCCTGAAGGAAATGGAGTTTTTAAATCACGTCGTGGTATTCTGAGAACTAGTTTCTTAAAAGTTCCAGAATTTCCCTTATTATCAGTGAACTGAGAATGATCTGTAACATCTTCAGTAACATATTGGGAGTTAATCTCTCTGCTAGTTCTTAGCTGGCCATTCCATTCTAACTGTTCAGCTTCAGTGCTATCCGTGTTCAATTCACTATCTGAGAAACTCTCGGAGTCATCTTCATCCTCTTCTGTTGAAGCTCCTATCTTTGAGAAAAAACTTAATGCGTTCGTTGCAGCACGTCTTTGAGGTCGCAAACCCCTGGATTTAGGGGATCTTTTTCCTTTTACTAGAACGTCCATTCCTAGATTTCTTTCCTCTATGTGGCCTTGACACTGTGACTACACCAGGCTCATCCAAATTTTTTTCTCCTAATAACTTCGCCGACCAGATGAAGTGACAAGATCAGCCTGCAGAAGATGTAATAGAAAGAAAACATGCAAAAACTTAGAAAACAACACCAACTCACCAAGGAATATAGGATGATCTTGAAAGCTGGCACTTACCTCAGACTTTTTCTTTTTTCTTCTTGATCGGCGGCGAAGAGCACTATTAGGCTCATCTGCATCAATTTCTCCACTCGAATATGAAGTACCTGAGGAATCACCACTCATAATTTCCAGTTCTCCGTCACTTGAATGCTCATCCATGCCATTGTATTCAGAATCAGTATCGTCAGAGATAACTTCATTTTCAGGTTCAAGCTCAATGAAGTCTGTTATCTCTGGAAGTGGTTCCCACCTATCCGGATCAATAATTGGGATAGTTTGGTATTCACCGGTTATTGCATTGTAAGTGGGGCCAACAGCAAAATTTACAGAGGGAGGTCGCCACTCAACACCAAGGGTACCTAACCGGCGTTTCTGGTACATACTCTGGAAGGGCTCTGGATACGGCATCATACCTGCAATTGCCGAGTATGACAGGAGTGCAACTGACTATTCAAATTATTAGAGAACGATTAATAGGAAAATTACATACCAGCGTCACACAAAAGGTCTTGCATATTTCTCCTGTATGGTGCAAGCTGTGTTTCCTACATATATGAAGCAGAACTGCATAAGGAACAGCTGTATAGCTCACTAGCTTGTGGGCTTTTTTTCCAAAACAAGCATATGGGCTTTTATACAGAGAAAACAACTCTACAAAGTCATATAAGAACAAACAGGGATAATTCTGGTAGTTTCAAATTAACTGAGGATAGTTGTCTCCTTTGTGTATAATAAATAATGTTACAAATGTAAAATGAATTCTGTAAAGCTACTGACATAACTATACAGACCTTCTTGACATTGGCAGAATGAGAAGCTAACATCACAGTTACTCAAAGAACATATTGTTGTAAGAAGACTATAATCATAATATTACAAATATTTCAGCCAAGGTAATTAACATGTCAAGCACTCCTGGCTGCATATGCAATGCCATGTTAGCTATAAGCAGCAGCGTTTAGAGTGGATAATGAACAACATGCAGCAGTATTGAAGAGAAACTATAGGCAAGCCCAGCCCACCAAACCAATCCAGTTGACAACAGGGCAGCTTACGGTAACAGTACAGCAATGATAAGAGCACCAACAGCAACAATGGGCAGCAAGGAATAACAGCAGCTTTCTTGAAAGCAATACACTATACCCGAGGAACATTCTTTTCAGATTTTGACAACATAATGAACAAAATATCCATTTTAGAAATAAAAAAAATATATAACTCTGAACCGTAACACTTAAAAAATCAAATTGAAAACATTTCAATATCAGAAATTAATCAAATTTTCATAACAAACCTGATCGATAACACTTCCATTGGTATCACGGATGAGAGGCCGATAGTCTCCAAGGAAGAACTGTTAGAAAGAACACAGTTGTCAGCATCCTAAATGCATAAAAAGATAGTTACTCAACTACACAATAGTTTATTATTATATTGTTGTTCAAATTGTCCCACATTCTTATACAGATCTACAAACTCTAAACTTGCACATTAGACCTTAAACTTGTCATGGTTTTCAAATGGGTCCAAATCAGCCCTGACTACCTATGTGGTACAAGATGGGGGCACTAAGCAAATTTGTGAAGTATTAGCCTGGGGGTGAGAAGTCATATGATTCACATTAGCACCAAGCCAGGAGGCATCATGGTTGCATGCCACATGGCAGCAGGCCAATCTGTTAAGACCAACCTAAAAGCCAAGTACAACTATATGCAATTTGAGAGGTTGTGGACCCCAGATTTGAATGCAGGACAAGTTTAGGATCCACTGAGAAAATTAAAATTCATTCTTTTTACTTTTTGCAGGATGGTTTTTTTTTTTTTTTTTTGTTTTTGGGGGGGGTTGGTTGACTATGTAGTGTAAACATATCTGAGTGCATTCATGCAAACTCTATGAAGTAGAATAGTGGGGGATATAGCACATGTGTAGTTAATTTTGTGAAATAACCCAACAGACCAACCACATTATAGAAATATATACATGATAAAACTGAACTAATTATAAATTACAATGTCTGCTACTCAGCAAATGATTCACATGTCACTGGGATTGCAGCAATTTATATGGTTGCACACAGACATTAGTTTGCACATCCCCAACAACAAGATAGTTAAGTAACTAGTGTACCTGATCATATTTTGCATCTTTCTGGGACTCTCCTTGCCCAGTACCAATGATGAATATTTGCCCAATTTCATCTGATAAAATAAGTGATGTACCATCCCTAGACCATCCAGCATACAATAAAGAAAACATGACACATAATTAATTCACTTTCATTAACAACATAAAGTAATTAATCAATGCAGTAAATCAACTTTTGAAAAAGGGCCTACTCATACTATAATACTATTATAATACTATTACGAGTCAGAGAAATGCAATACAAAGATAATTTTAGTATTCCAAACTCTTAAGTATACTCTACGCAGGAATAGGATCGCAACTAGATTCTCAAGTATATGTGGACCCTAAAAAATCCAAGGCTGAGGCCACTGCAACTCAAAAACCTAACCTCATCCACAAAGCAAGTAGAAGCAAAGAGAGTAGTGGCAGCAAGTTCTTCTGCATACGATTCTTGTAAAGAGAAGTTGCATGATGCCTAAAGGTTCAAGAGGATTATAAGAACGACAATTCCTTGTACTCTTTCAGGTTGTTCTCAAAGAATAGGTCAGCATCGTCAACTAATTTAAGGCTGTACCAAAAAACCCAAGTGACAGCAGTAAAATTGTGCGTGAAGGAAGGCATTCGAACGTTGACCATCTCAATATCTTAAAAAAAATCAAATGCTGGATAATCTGATCACAGAAATGAGAACTAAAGTTGTCAAATTGGAATTCCTGTAGGGAGGACCACTCTCAGCTTAACGAGGCATTTGCGATTCTATTGGAGAAGTCTTTAATGAAGCCAACTGATTATTTATACTTGAGTTTTAGAACACTCTATGCTTTACTGCAACAAAACAAGAGTCACAAGAACAAAAACAAGTACAATTGAGAAGTTGTGGTGAGTTTTAATTCAGGCAGAGTGGTGGTTGAATGGAATATTTTAAAGGAGCCAACTAAAATAGTCAGAACTTGAGACTCCAGGTTAGGAGTTCGTGAAAAATTTAGAGGCAAAATATCAGAATTGTGTTTCCCCGTGAAGCCAAAAACAACTTTTTATCATGTAATTAATCCCTCCGTTCCAAAATGCAAGATGTTTTAGTTTTTCCCAAATCAAACTTCTCTAACTTTGAACAGCCTTATAGAATAATATATTACAAATAAAAAGAGTATCCAATTCTTGGCAGTTATTTAACTGTTACGTGCTATTTGGATATATTCCAGGTAGAAATGCTGGGTGCAAACCAATTAGAATCAAGGCCAATCAAGCAAACATTTGGGTCCAATAAAGAAAAAGAAAATGGGCTGGTATTTTAGGGGCCATCTGGGAGCTCCAGATTCTCCATGAAAATCGCTCCTAGACAACCAAAAGGGTTAAACACAACTAGATTCTGGTGAGGATCTGACAAGAATTGCTTCTCCATGTACACTGCAAATTGCTCCCCATTCAATGCCCGCCAGAATCACTCCAAATGACTTCCCCTGTCCTCCCCCCCCCCCCCCCCCACCCCACCCACCCACCCACACACACACACACACCCCAAAATCACCCCAACAGAACTGGAGTTTAGAATCAGGGAGTGGAGCTCTACCAAACAGGCCCTTACTATTAGGACTAAACTTGCCAATATAGGCATATTAGTGTTGATTGTGAAGATCAAGCAAGGTGTGTAAGCTTGTAGTGTGAAGCTATTAAGATCAGTGTAGTACAGACTTGAGTTACTAGCTACTTGTGAAGAGAGAAGCAAAGTGATTTTGTTTCCAACACTTACACAGGTTTCACGTCTAAACCATGTTGGAGTTAATTTATTTTCTTGAGATGAAAGAAATCAAACTTGATTAATGGATGCTAAATACTAGTTGCTTCTTGAAGTTTCTAGCAAAGCAAGTCAAATGCAAACTGAGTTTGGCAAGAGTAGTAAAATAGAAATTGACTATTAGCTAGCATTTTGTGTAGTATGTGCTGTAAAAGTAATGTCGGTTACTGTAGCAGGCACTGTAGTAACCGACCTAAATAGGTTATATAAGGACATGAGCACTTCAGTTGTAAAAGCAAGCAAGAGAGTTGAGTTTACGCCTAGCTTCAGATTAGCCTTGAGCTGTATGTCTATGTGAGATTAATAAAGAGTTGCTTTGTTCATGTGAGTGTTTGGTTCAGCATTTGCCACATTAGTATTCAGAGAGAGCTGCCCCAGCAGCAGCAGCAGCATTCAGGGAAGTTGTTGTGTGGGTGCTGTGCACTGCTGATCTTCTCCCTATTGCTGTGAGTTGTTGTGTGGGTGCTGGTGAGCTTGCTGCTCACCTGTACAAGGCGATCCAGGGCTAACAAACCATGCTTCCAAAGAAGCCCTTATGAAATATGAAACTTGATCAGATCAAGTAGCAATCTAAGAGCTATACTAAATTTCATGGTATTCCTAGAATCTTAGCATAGCATATGTTAAGCATACTGTACATATTAAATCAGTTCAGTAAACAAAGGGATTCAGAAAGGGATAGAGACCAAGCTTGTAATTAATGTACACAATGATACTTACGGAGAGAACTTCCCATCAACTAGTTTAAATTGCCCTGTTTCATAGATCTGAACAGGTTTCCCTTCCCATATCTGGTGAAGAAAATTTGGATTAGATTATCAGGTTTGCATATTTGTTAGAAAATAATGCATCTTATTTTTCTTTTCCTTTTTTATGACACAAACAGAGGCATCTAGTGAAAATAAAAACAGAAACAAAGGCATCAAGTCGGGAACATACATCCCAGATGATCGTCTTCCCATCATACCCAGCACTCATTGCTATACGAGGATTGAACGGGTGAACATCTAGAACAAACGTCTGTTAAGAATGAAGTTAATTGATGAAATTAAAAAGGATAATATTTCTGCAACCACGAGTTAGAATTTGAGGAAACAAACGTTGGATAGCAATATGCAGATGAAATGCAAAATAATAGGAAACATGACATTAGAACCAAATAACACACAGATGTTTATATCATTAAAAAACAAAAAATCAGCAATGATAAAGGTCAAACAACAAAATAATTAAATAACAAAAAAACAGCAATGATACAGGTCAAACAACAAAATATCATTATATTACTGCAAGTGAAAATAGCACTCTGTTTGAGATTATACCACACACAACAATTTCTGCAAACATAATAAATTGCCAAAACAGATATTAATACACTTAATGGCAGTGGAAGAGAGTGAAATGCAGTCACTAAACATAAACCACAACTCCAACAAGCCAAGGATGTCACTTACTAAATGGAAGCTCTTGCACATTAAAAAGATAAGAATCCATCAGAAAGAAAAAAAAGGATAGATCCTCTACAGCAAATATTAGTAGCAGAAACTCAAACTGCCAGAGTTTTCCAAAATAAAAGGAAATACTCGAGTTTAACATTCCAAAGATCTCATTTGCAAGTTTTTATGTTCCATTTAACTTTCATCATCATTAATCAATGCTCTTGGTACAAAACTTTAGGCAACTAGATGCTGCTTCAAAGTGCATAAGATGATAAAAGTAACATGAACTTTCCTTCAAAAAGGGAAAGGAAATAGCATATACATGGCAAAACACGACATATCATTCACAAAATGAAAATGTAATGCATAGATTGCATGAAATATGCTTACTGATTCCTTATGGCCAATCAGTGAATGCACCAAGCTCCCATCAGAAGCATTCCATACACAAATTCTGCAATCTGCAGAATATAAGAAATAAGGAAGATTGTTGGAGTATGTTGGAGTATGTGTGTATTAGGCCCATGAGGCTAAGCCCATGAGGCCCATGTATGAGACTATATGGTCTAGGGCTATGCCCAATAATGGAATTAATCAGAAATTCAACATGGTATCAAGCTAGGGTTAGGGTTTCCTCTCTTCTCCCTCCCTCCCTCCCTCCCCCAGCCGCCAGCCGCCATCTGCAGGCGCCCGCCGCCGCCGGCCGGGCGGCCTCCTCCTCCCCCTCCGGCCTACCCCTACTACACCTGCTTCCCTCCCTCCCTTCTTCTTCTTCGTGGGCCTCAGGCCGGGCGCCGCAACGACGCCGCCCAGGCTGCCGCTCGCCGGCGCCCGGGCGCTGGGCGCGGGCCTCCAGCCCCACGGCGCGGTCTTCCCGCAGCCGCAGCCGCCGCCCCGGCGCTGGCGGCCCCTTGGCGCCCAGCGGCGCGTGGCGCTGGCGCGCCCGCCTTGAGCGACCACGGGCGCGGGCGGCCACGGGCGCGGGCGACGCCGACCCTGCTGCGGGCGCGTACCAGGCGGTGACGCCGTGGCGCCCGGCGTGCTGCAGCAGCCCCTCCAGCCGCTGGCGGCGGCGGCGCAGCAGCTGCTGCCCTGGCCGCCCGGCGTGCTGCAGCCAGCGGCTCCTGCCCTGGCGCCCGGCGTACTGCAGCCAGCAGCTGCTGCCCTGGCCGCCCGGCGTGCTGCAGCCGCCTCTCCAGCTGCCTGCTGGCGGCCAGGCGGTTACCAGGCTGCAGATGCAGCAGCAGCTGCTGCCCAGCGCCCTGCCGGCGGCAAGCACCCTGTCCAGCAGCCCCGGGCGGGCGTGCCGCAGCCCGGCACCGGCATCCCCTTCCCTGCTCCTCCTCCGCAGCCGCCGCGACCCCGTCCACGTCGACTCCAACCTCGCCGCCGCCATCGCGGCTGCCCGGGCTGCTGCTGAGGACGGGGAGGCACGCAGACGCGCCGCCTGCACTCGTCTGGGAGCGGGAGCGCGACCGGCTGACGCCCTGGCTCGCCGCATCGCTGAGGCGGAACAGCTCCGCCGCCCGGCGGCGCCCCTTCCACGACCCCGGGCCTGCCCTCCGCCCGCCAGGAGCCCGCGCGTCTCACACCGCGGTCCTCTGGCACGACCCGGCCGATCCGCTCGTCATGCAGCTCCACTACCAGGCCGGCGGGGTCCAGAACATTCGAACCTCGTCCCCCGCCGCCCTGGAGCAGGAGTCGCCCCCTCCCCCCCGCTGGCGGGACCTGCTCCTTCTCACACCGGCCTACGCCCTCGACGACCACGCCCTGACACCCGGTTGCGGCCCAGAATCCGGCGTGGCTCCGCCCCCTCGACAGCATCGTCCTGCTCTTGATCGTCTGACTATCTCCTCGAGCTCCACGACATCGTCCCAACACCCCTGACGCCCGCCACGCCTCGGGCGGGCACTCGAGGGCCAGTTCTGAGCAATGCCGGCTCGGGCCCTCCGTCTCGACGCTGAGCTTCCGCACCTTCGCAGGGTAACCTCTCCGTCGGCCAAAGTTCTCGCGGCGGTGGATGAAGAACATGGCGGACTCCCTTGGGGACCTTGGCTGGCCCGTGAGGACCGCATCTTGGTCCTCAACGCCCCTCCATGGCTCAACGACCGCTTCAGCCACCTCCGCTACAGTCTCACCCGGCAATGCCCTTCCCCACCTTTTCACGAGGTTGGGACGGCCTCTTGCCCCACGGAGGAGCTCACTCGGGGGTGGTTCTCCCGGGCCCGCCTCCACGGCGGGGTCCTCGACCTCTTCGGCTCTCGCTGCCCTACCACCGCCAGCGCCCGGGACGCCGTGTCCCTTCCGGGTCCTCCTCTCCCCGGGCCGGCGGGGGTGGGGGGGGGCCGTGGTGGTCGCCGCCGCCGAGAGGGGGGTGGGTCGTGGGGGTGGGGCCAATCAGACTTCACCGGCTCCACCGCCACCACGAGACGCTCCCGGCCATCCTTCCACAACCCATGGTCGTGGCGCATCTCCATGTGGCCCTTCCAGGGCCCCGGTGGTGTGCCTCGCCGCCGGCCGCCATGCTCACGATCGCTCCTCCGGGTTCCACTCGCGCTCTCCCGGCACCTCGCCCGTGCCTCCCAGTTGGAGCCAGGCGGACTTGGCGCTCCTTCAGCACTATGGGCTCGACACCTCGCCGGCCCCGCAGTGGATCGCCGACTTCGGGAGCCACGCACCACACCACCCCCCAACCCCGGTATACTCTCGTCCATTCACCCTCCTTCTTCCTCTCACCCTTCGTCCATCATGGTCGCAAATGGTTCGTGTCTTCCTGTCACTTCGGTGGGTGCCACCGGTACTCATGGTTCCTTTCATCTTCCTGATGTTCTTGTTGCACCTTCGATGGTTCACAACCTTCTTTCTATTCGTCGATTTACAGCTGACAATTCTTGTTCTGTGGAGTTTGACTCTTCCGGGTCTTCTGCGGAAGGATTTGGCTTCCCGGCGTCCCTCTCGCTCCGATGTGATAAAGACGGGGCCTCTTTACACTCTTCGCTTCCCGACGTCTCCGCCGCGCTTTTCCGACACCTGATTTGTCACCGCTTTTTGCCGCCACCACTTCTTCCACTACTTGGCACCGGCGCCTCGGCCATCCTGGACGTGATGCCCTGATGCAGCTTCGTTCGTAGTTCGACATTCCATGTACTCGGGCTCACGATGAGCATTTGTGTCATGCGTGCCAACTGGGCCGTCATGTTCGTCTTCCTTTTCATAGTTCCTCCTCTCATGCGGCCTGTATTTTTGATCTTGTACATTGCGACCTATGGACATCTCCCGTCATCGGCATTTCGGTTATAAGTACTATCTTGTGATTGTTGATGATTTCTCTCATTATTCATGGACTTTTTCCTTTGCGTGCCAAGTCGGATGCTTTTCCCGCGATTCTCCACTTTTTCGCTTGGGTCTCCACGCCAGATTCGGCCTCACCATCAAGGCCGTCCAGTGCGATAATGGCCGTGAGTTCGATAACTCCACCTCTCGTGCCTTCTTCCTCTCTCATGGTGTCCAGTTGCGCATGTCTTGCCCATATACTTCCTCTCAAAACGGCAAAGGCTGAGCGCATGATTCGCACCACCAATGACACCATGCGCACTCTTACATTTTCAGGCGTCTCTTCCCGCTCGCTTTTGGCACGAGAGCTTACACACCGCCACCTATCTCCTAAACTGTCTTCCTTCCGCTGGCTTGCCCAAAGACCCACACCACACCACGCTCTCTTCGGTACCCCCCTCCCACGATCACCTTCGAAGTCTTCGGGTGTGTGTGTTACCCCTAACACCACGCCCACCGCTCCGCACAAGGCGGCTCCCCGATCGACTCTCCTGTCTTCTTCGGGTACTCCCCGGATCACAAGGGATACCGCCGCTTTGACCTTACCTCTCGTCGGGTCCTCATCTCTCGTCATGTGGTGTTCGATGAGTCCGTCTTCCCCTACTCCACCACCACCACCACACCCACCTCCACTCCGGATTTCGACCTCGCCTTGTTGTTTCCCTACCGACCGGTGGTTGAGCCACCTTTCTGATTGTATCCTGCGGTACCGGCCACCGGGGCTCTCATGGGACCCGTGCCCAGAGCTCGCCACACAGCCGGTGCCTCCCTCGGGCATCGGGTTCACCTTCCGGGCCGGCCCCGTCCCTGCACCCGCCGTGGTGGTCGGGCCGTCGCCTCCCGGCCCCACCGGGCGCGCGTTCGCCCGGCCGTGGCGCTCGTTTACGGCCGTGCACGGCCACCGCCACCGCCGCCACCGTCTTCTCCGGCGGCCCCGCCTTCTTCGCGCCCCGCCCGGCAGTGCTTTCGTCTACCGGCGTCTGGCACGGGCCAGCCACCCACCCTTGCCCGTCACCGCCGGTGACCCCTTCCGGGCGGGGTTCGACACCGCCGGGCGCCTCTTCCCCGCCCGGCGACACCGACTCGCCCGCCCCATTTGCCGATGTGTCGCACGCCGGTGTACCACCCACTTCTTCACCGCCACCCGCGTCATGTTCACCATATGGTGACGCCGGGCACGCTGCGGTACCCGCTGCCCGGGCTCTTGCGGCGATGCCGGGGACTCGCAGGTCTCTCCAAGACCCTCTTCCGTCCCCGCGAGGCCTTGGTCGACCCTCACCGGCGCGCCCAGCGATGGAAGAGGAGTACGCGGCACTCCCTCGCCAACCAGGCGTGGGATCACGGTGCCCGTCCGTCCGAGCTCCAATGTAGATCACTGCAAGTGGATCTCGGACACAAGCGCCGGGCTGATGGTACTCTTGAGAGGTACAAGGCCCGCCTGGGTCCTCAGGGGCTTCACTCCAACGCCCTGGGGTCGACTATGATGAGACCTTCAGCCCCGTGGTCAAGCCGGCCACCGTCCGCACGGTGCTCTCACCGGCTCTCACTCGCCTCCCCGGCCGTGCATCACTGGACGTCAAGAATGCTTTTCTCGCATGGTCTTCTCACCGAGACGCAGGTTGCTAGTCGGCCCGGCGGGGTTTGTTGATTCTTCTCGCCCGATATGGTCTGGCCGGCTCAACAGTCTCTCTACGGCCTCAAGCAGGCCCCCGGGCGTGGAACCACCGGTTTCTTTGCTTTCCTATCGACACTGGGGTTCGTGGAGGCCAAGTCCGACATCGTCTTTGTTTATCTATCACCATGGAGCCGAGACCCGCGTGCTGCTCTATGTTGATGATATTGTCCTCACGGCCTCCAAAGTGAGTCACTACTCCGCCGCATCATCTCCTCACTTCCCCGGCGGGGAGTTCGCCATGAAGGATGCGGGTGTGCTCCATCACTTCCTCGGGGTCACTGTTGAGCCTCACCCCCGGGCTTCTTCTTCACTGGCAAGTACACTCTTGATATCCTCGGGAGCGAGCTGGGATGACCGGACCGCAAACCCCGCTCCACTCCCGGTTGACACCTCAGGCAAGTTGTCCGAGACAGGGAAACCCCAAAGGATGCATCCCACGGCATATCGGAGTCTTGCTGGAGCACTTCAAGCACCTCACCTTCACCCGGCCGGACATCACCTATGCAGTTCAGCAGCTATGTCTCCATATGCATGATCCCAGGAGCCCCACCTCACTTGCTCTCAAAAGCGTCTCCTTCGCTACCTCTGGGTACCGCCTGACTACGGCTTGCTCCTCCACCGGGCGGCTCCCTCCACCGAGATGGTTGTCTACACGGACGCCGATCGGGGCGGCCGTCCCGGACACTCGACGCTCCACCTCCGGCCGCTGTCTTCTTGGGCGGCAACTTGGTGTCTCGGGTGGTCCAAGCGCCGACCGTGGCCTCCCATTTCCGATGCCGAGGCTGAGTACCGCGGTTGCCGCCAACGGCGTGGCCGAGGCCTCCCGGCTCCGCCAGCCTCCTTGGCGAAGCTCCACCCTCTCCACCGCAGCACGCCGGGTCTACTGCGACAACGCCGGGCGGTCTACCTCTCCACCAACCCCGTTCAGCACCAACGGACCAAGCATGTCGAGATCGACCTTCACTTTGTCCGTGATCGGGTTGCCATGGTGAGGCGCGGGTCCTTCACGCATCAACCACCCTCCCGGTTCGCCGACATCTTCACCAAGGGCCTCCCGGCCTCGACCTTCACCGAGTTTGTTCCGGCCTCAACATCACCCAAGGCTAGTTGCGGCCCGTGGGGGCTCGTGTGTATGTGCTTTTTTCATGTCCGGTCAGCAACTCCGCCGCGCCGGTAGTTGACTCGCGGGGGTGTTGGAGTATGTTGGAGTATGTGTGTATTAGGCCCATGAGGCTAAGCCCATGAGGCCCATGTATGAGACTATATGGTCT